>CATIWO010026036.1:0-10872 GCA_949673435.1 Macaranga tanarius | reverse complement strand
AAGTAATTTGGAATTATGTCGTGAGAGTTATTCACTCTCATGTCTAGCAAGGTCAAGCTATTTCCATAAGAAAGAAATATGCATATAATTTGTTATTTGTTTCACCTGCTTGAATGTAAGTGATATATTTTTGAGTATTGAATGTGCATGGCATCTATCTATATGAATTCATGTTATTATGGATTATATGATTTGAGCATGTGTATAGTTTATTTGAGACCACGTGTTATGGGTCTCATATGAATAAAGTTTTTTATTATATTTTTCCAATAATTAAAATTGGTTCCATTGAAAAGAGGTGGTCTAGAAATGGAGTTTCCCTCGGAAAGCCCGGAGGCACAAGGAACAGCACTCGAGCTGGCAGCTATATGGATCTATTAGCAGGGTTAACCCACTCTAATACCAATTGTTAGGTCCGTTAGGCTGCTCAAGAGGGGGGTGAATTGAACTTTTCAAACTAATTTCGAAAACTAAAACTAATTTTACCAACTCAAACTGAAATACGAAAGCTTAAAAACAGAGTACAAAAAACCTTGTGAACATAGTTTTGATTTCAACAGTGCCACTTTTATAAAACAACTTAAAATAAATATAATTTGAAGGCAAGTCAAACAAGTTGATTCATTTTAGCAAGCATCACCATTATCAACATAAGAGAAAGTAAGGAGATGAAAGAGAAATCAACACACACACAAGATTTTATCATGGTTCGGCTCCACATGCCTACATCTACTCCCCAATGACTCACCCTTGAGATTTTTCACTAGTTAAAGTGATCTCTTTTCAACCGGTAAGAGACAAACCGTTTACAGTCTTAGTACTACCCTTTTCCTAAGCTGCTTCTACACTAATTTTCTAGCTCCAGCAACTAATCTCAGCTGGTCTTTCCCAAATAGCTCTAGCAAACTGTATACAACACTGGTTTTGCCTAGATTCAGCAACTCTGCAAACTGGTTTTAATTATCTCTAACAATTATGCACCCATTTCTCTCCAAATGGTGCTTTCCATATTTCAAGAACAAGATGAAAAAGTGTGTTTGTCTCTCTCACTCAAGCAACAATGATATACATGAAGCCTATGGATAAGAAGAGTGAATATGACTTTCAAGGAAGCTCAAAGATGATTTTCAAAACATGAACATGCAGCTCCAGTAACCAAATTTTTTGAGAGGAGAAGAAGAACTCCAGCAGCTCTAAAAACTCTCTCAAATTTTGCTCCCTCTCACACACCTTCTTCAAGATGAACAAATGAGAAAGAGATGAATATATATGAGTGCTAGCTGGTTGCCCTTATTTTCAGATGTAATGATGTGCAATTTGAATTATGTAAACATGTGATTTACCAAGCATGCAAAGAGCAACAAATTCTTTTTGTATCCAAAAACTGTGCAAATTAGTTTTGGGTAACAAATCAGGTCTTTGCAGAAAAGCAGAGTCAACTTTCCAAATCAGGTTGTGCACAGCAGTTTGCTTTTTGTTCACATGTTAACTTTTTGCCATTTTAGTGCAAGTGTGCTTTGATACCCGAAAAAGGTAAAGTTCATCTCTTCTTTGAAGTGTAAAGTATCAACAAATATTTGTCACTTAAAAATAAACTTTCCTACCAAAAACTTTTATCAAACAATATTAAATATGCATGAAAACATTTATGGTAATGCAAGAAAACACCTTTTTATTTTTCAAAAGATTTTATGCAAGTTTCACACAAGAAGATAAAATAATTGAGCTTTCAAGACAAATCTCTTGACTCACAATTATTTTCTAATGAACGAATTACCCTTCAAATCTCTACTTGGGCTTGAGCATTCTTCATGTGCTTGAATTTGTTGATTTATGGTCTTTGGACTTGATTAATACATTGTTTTGAACTTTAATGTTCCTTATTTTTTCACAAATTACTTGAAATAAATTAGTACATAATTTTTAACAATATTATCAAAATTGAGGTTTGTAACTTTTAGTGAACAATTGCTTATTATCTCTTTCCTCCCATTGCTGCTGTTTTCTTTAGGAAAACAAAAGTCTATCAAGTATCCACAAAATCACATCTCGATAGACATCTAAAGTTTGAGAAATGACCTTTTGTAAATTGAAATGTTTTTTTGCAGCTCTTTCGCAATTGCCTTCTAATAATAATAATGTCATTGGGATTTTCATATAACTAAAAATAAAAAATTATTTGCTAGGTATATTTTTTTTATAAAAAATTATAAATTTATGGTTAATAATTACAATAATCAGGCGTGTTGATATCATCTTAAAAAGGATTTCTCAAGTACAAAGACGCCACTTCTGGCCGAGTGATTGGTTGGTGGCCAATAATTATTAAGGGTCTAATAGAAATATTATGTTTGAAAGGGAAATGTAATTTATCATTTTTCCCAATCAGTGACAAATTTAACATAATAAATATTCCAAAATATTTGATTGATTTTATGTAATGTCAAATCATAATAATTCCATAAATATTAAATTATTGAACATATTAGTGTTTTTCAATAAAATTATTAAAAAAAATGAAATTAATATATTTTATTAAAAATATGTAAAAATAAAATAAAATTATAAAGAGTTACAAACGTGGCACTTTGCCACAGCAGTATTCATTTGACAAGACATAAACAACCTGGATTATAAGGCAACTGCCTCATAACTCATTACTTGTTTAATTAACTCATAATCATCTCATTTCTAAGTATGGAACGAAACCTCATTTATTATTATTATTATAGCTTTGACTATTCTCTACAATCAGAATGTCTCTCTATTTCTACGTTTCTTCTCATTTCAGCACCCACTTCCAACTCCAAATTAACTACCACCTCTAACTCCAAAATATACCCCAAGTAACATCCAACTTATATTTTTCTTTTTTAATTGAATAATTAATTAAATCAACAAAATTTAAAATCTGAGAAGAGAATAAGTGATTCTGTCGTGTAATAATTTAAAAATTCATATCTTATAATTAATTAATTATTTATGTAATTATAAAATAATACATTGACATTTTTATCAATTGTGCTAGCAGCAAGGTCGCTATCAAGACTAAACGTTTTCCTTAAAAAAAAAAGACCAATCATTCCATGCTGGCTGCCCACCCTCTAAATTTGCTTTTTCCTGAAGCTCCAGTCCACCACCGCTTTCTTTATTTGCCCTTTCAAACATGATAAATTGCATTATTTATCAAAAAAAAAACATGATAAATTGTATTATTATATGCAATTTCTTGATGCCACAATATACAAAAAAAAGGTCCACGGCAGGCATTTCTCAATTCTCCTTCTCACACTATACGTCAAAGTCTTGCCAATATAAATCTAAGTATGAAAGCTGCAAAAAGCCACTGTTCATTATTATAAAGTTTGAAAAAAATTTATAAACAAACAAAAACTTGGTTGTAAAAAAATTATCTTTTGAATTTTTCTGAGCTAAAAATGATGGATGAACCAACAATTAGCAATGACAAGCCCATTTCGTAATTGGGTTTTCTCTGGGTACAAAATCGTCACTTTCATTTCCATTCCAGATTTTGATGTTTCACTTATCTATTTTCAACGTACTTAGCTCATTTTTCTTCTTTGTATTTAATTTCTTGAAGAAAATTTTCACTCTTTCATTTCAAAGATTTATCCTTTACTTCTTCTACCAGAGCCACAAGTGTTGTAATAAGTAAGACCCTTTCCTCTTTGGATTTCATAATAATGTTTCCTGGTTTATGGGATTTGGCTGTTGGTCAGTTTGGAAACTTGGGAATCTCACCAAATCTAATTCCAACATCTTTGGCTGATACAAAGAAAGTAAATTTTTTTTATTTGTTTCTTATTGCCATGAGTTTGATTCTGTTTTTCTTTTATTTAGGACAGTGAGATGTTGCAGCTAAGAATCTGTGTATGCGTTTTCTTGGTGTCATGTTTGTACTTGCTGCTTCTTGCACTTGCACAAAGTACAGACCCTTCTGAAGGTGAACTTTTTCACTCCACTAGTTTTGTTTTGTTTTTTTTTTCCTTTATTTTTATTGCTTTATGTGATCAGTTCTCACTAATGCTCTTATAGGGTCTTTTTACTTTTATTTATGTCCCATCAATCTTCAATATATTGTTTTTGATTGTCATGTATTTGAGGAGTCACTTAAATGAGCCAGCGAGTAGTGAGAGTTTTATCTATGATTCATTTGGCAACTGCATTAATTTTCTCAGTTTTGTGCAACTTTGCAGTTGATGTATTGCTAGCAGTAAAGAAAAGACTGGATGATCCTTTAAATCATCTTAAGAATTGGGACAAGGGAGATCCATGTATGTCAAATTGGACTGGAATTCTGTGTTATGACAACATTAGTACTGTTGGATTATTACATATCAGGGAGCTGTAAGTTCTTTTCATACCGTTTTTTGGTCTTCTGATCTTATGTTTTATCTCCTTTTACATTGCTAAACAAAGTAAAGCATCTAATAATTTTGTTAGTTTAATTGCAGCCTGTTGCTAAATATGAATCTTTCAGGAAATTTAGCTCCTGAGCTTGGCCAACTCTCCCAATTGAAGATATTGTGAGTTGGAAATTTAGTAACATAGCCATTTCTCGGTAAACTTAAGCTTTTTATGCAGTCTTTTCCTAATAATGCATTGAATTTTCTTTGTAAGGGATTTTATGTGGAATAAATTGGAAGGCAGCATACCTAAGGAGATAGGGAATATTTCATCTTTGAGACTTCTGTAAGTTGGGTTCATGTTAATTTTCTTTGTGACATGCCTCTTAAGTGTGGTTAGCATATCTTACAAGCGATGAATATCCATAATATGAATTTTCCGTGATAAAATAGTATCTCTTTCTTTTAGCTTATGTTATGTACTGTGTATACAGGCTTTTGAATGGAAATAAGTTGTCAGGATCTTTACCTGACGAACTTGGCTATTTATCAAACTTAACTAGATTCCAAGTGGACGAGAACAATATCTCAGGTCCAATACCAAAGTCATATGCCAATTTGATCAGTGTAAAACACCTGTAAGTGGTTATTCAACTGAATACTGCTTCTAGTTACTGAAGAGGTTAGCATTCTTAACAAATTATCTGCTTATATGCGAATTTTGCAGCCACTTCAATAATAACTCCATAAGTGGTGAAATTCCAGCAGAGCTATCCAATTTACCTGATCTTTTTCACTTGTGAGTTCATATAGCATTTTCTTGTATCCTGATGATTCATCTGCACTTAAAACTTTTTTTTTAACCTCTAATTGAGGATACATGAACCATGTGCAGGCTGTTGGATAATAATAACTTATCCGGGCGTCTTCCTCCAGAACTATCAAACTTGCCAAAATTGCGTATACTGTATATCGTGCTTTCATTTTGTGTATATTGTCATAAGTCATTTCTTCTCAGTATCATGCCATGTTTCTCTTGTCAAATGATGTTGATTTTTAATGTTTCTGTGTTTACTATATTTTTTGGACTGTCATTTTTTTCCATTTCTGCAGTCAACTTGACAACAACAACTTCGGAGGCTTTGAAATTCCTGCTACCTATGGCAATCTTTCCAAATTAGCAAAATTGTAAGTGCTGTTAAACTAACTATTTATGGTTCCATTATTTTTCTTACATTCCATTTGGAGGAGAAATATGCATGCTCTTAGGACTCAGTATGTCAAATCTCTGACAGGAAAAATAACCTATAAAATTTAGTTGGCTGATGCTCTTTTCATTTTCTATCCTCTTTGACAAGGCAGAAGTCTTAGAAATTGCAGTTTACGCGGTGCTATTCCTGATTTTAGCAACATATCAAACCTATACTACATGTAAGGAAATTTTCTATTGATGTTGAAACACATGTTTTCGTTTGTAATGCAATATCTTTTTTTTTTATGCATGTCAAAGCGATCTGAGCTTGAATCAGCTTACTGGACCCTTACCATCCAAACTTTCGGATAATATGACTACTATGTAAGTTTATTGAAAATGTAGACTTTTTGAACATTCTTCAACTGTACATATATTCTTGCTGTAATCTTACTGCCTGTGTATAACTTTATTAATTTGTGATGAAGGTGTTCTTTTCTAAGAAGTAAGAAATGTGTTGTCTTTAATTGCAGTGATCTATCAGACAACCATCTTAATGGATCTATACCTGAAAGTTTCTCAAATCTTCGTATCCTTCAGAAATTGTGAGAATTCTATCTACTTCTTATCGTTTTCTTTTTAAATTTCTCTACTATAGAATTGTAATAATTTATTCTAAATGATTTTTCTTTTTTTTGGTATTACAGGTCACTTGAAAACAATTTGTTAACTGGTTCTGTCCCAGCTGAAATCTGGCAAAGTATGTCCTCCAGTACAAGTGATAGACTAACTGTGTAAGAACTGACCAGAAAATGCATTGAAATTGAGTATTGTAAATTTTCTACTTGAGTTCACTCGTATATCAAAGCTTACTGAAATATCAGAATCTTGCTAATTTGTCCCCTTCTTTGCACACAAAATGCAGTGACCTCCGGAACAATTCATTCTCAAACATTTCAGGGGAACTGAATCCACCAGATAATGTCACTCTGAGGTATTATTTCTGTAAAATACTTCATTACCTGTGAAACCTTTCGTTATTTACTTTTTCTGCTATAACTTGCCTCAACTGATTTTGCCCTTGAATATTTAGCATTTCAAATCAAATTCTGCCAAATATGTGAATTTGCATTTTCTAGTTGCAGTCTGCAGAGTAGAATAGCAACTTTGCAATGTGAGTTTGGCTTTATTTTCATCAATAAAATTCTCATGACTTTAGCAGTTTTGTTTTAGGCTGGGAGGCAATCCTGTCTGCGATGGGGCCAACATACCAAACATTGCCCAGTTCTGTGGACCTGAAGCTGAAGCAAATGGAACTACTGAAAGCTTAACAAACTCTACAACTTCATGTCCTATTCAATCATGTCCATTAGATGATTTCTTTGAATATGTCCCTGCATCACCTGTGCCGTGCTTTTGTGCCTTCCCTCTTAGAATCGGATACCGCCTCAAGAGCCCTAGTTTCTTTTATTTTCCTCCATATAATAATTCATTTAAGGAGTACCTGGCAAGTTTTCTCAAATTGGAACTTTATCAAGTGTATATTGATTCGTTTTCTTGGGAAAAAGGTCCTCGTCTGAGGATGTACTTAAAGCTTTATCCTGCATGGAATGATAAACATTTGAACACATTTAATTTAACTGAAGTTCAGAGGATAAGAGAAATGTTCACATCATGGCTTTTTCCTCCCACCGACTTTTTTGGACCATATGAGCTTCTCAACTTCACTCTACAGGGACCTTATTCAAATAGTATGTCTTTGAAACTGCTTCTTCCTTTTCAGATCAAATTGAAATTCTGAATTTATCACCAAATGATACTTAATACGCTTATAATGTATGCTATAAACATTGGTGTTTTCCATCAGAGTAACATATTAGATAGCTTATCTCTTAGTAATTATATTTGCTTTTCTAATTACTGTTTATGTGCATTTTATTGTTTTTGCTAACAGTTGGTTTTGACAACCAAAGTACGAGAATCAGTAAGGGAGCCTGGGCAGGCATTGTTGTTGGTGCTATTGCGTTTACGGTTACAGCATCTGTTATTGTTACAATTCTGATTATGAGAAGACATGCTAGATTCGAGCAAAATCTGTCAAGAAAAAGACTATGTATGCTCTTCCTGCCACTGATGAGAACAAGATTCTATCAATATTATTATGCCTGATTATTGTTCAATTAAGTGTATGAGATTATTGTTTAACTTGCAGCTTCAAGGATATCAATGAAAATTGATGGTGTCAAATTCTTCACCTTCAGAGAAATGACCCAGGCTACTGACAACTTCAACAGCTCGACTCAAGTTGGTCGAGGAGGCTATGGAAAGGTTTATAGAGGCATTTTAGCTGACAACACAGTTGTGGCTATAAAGCGTGCTGAAGAGGGTTCTTTACAAGGACAGAAAGAGTTTTTGACTGAGATTAGATTATTGTCCAGGTTACATCACAGAAATCTAGTTTCGTTGGTCGGGTACTGTGATGAAGAAGGGGAGCAGGTAATCTTTTGCAATGCTGAATTATTAGATGCCATTTTGAATCTTCTTTGCTTGCAAGTGCTGTCTCTGAGGACTTCCCTATTATGAAAATTAGCAGAAATTAATATCTGGGAAATTGTCCAAGGCCAAGCCTCATCAGTAAGGAGATGACTTAAAAAGAAACTCTGTTTGAGATTAATGGATATGAAGAACTAGAAAAATCTCATGTGTTCTTTGTTGAGCCATGCCTTACAGTTAAATCGCATTTATTTACTTTCATTTTAAAATGTACAAGGATTTTCTTGATGATAGATAACATTTTGCTTTCTTGTGTTCTTTATTCATGACAGATGCTGGTATACGAATTCATGCCCAATGGTACCTTGCGAGACTGGCTTTCAGGTATCATTTCCTACAAGGATTTGTATTTGCTTAGAAAAATGTTTTCAAATGTCTACAAACTTTGGCTGATAGTATCATCCATCTTCAATTGTTGAATTATGTAGTACATCTCGCTTTAGGAGGATTCAAAGTTTGCCCTCTATAAGGAACATTTGCTGGCTAACAATTGTGGTGTCTGTATCATGCACAGATAAAGCAAAAGGGAAGCTGAACTTTGGTATGAGGTTAAAAATAGCACTAGGTTCAGCTAAGGGCATTCTGTACCTACACACTGAAGCAAACCCTCCAGTATTTCACCGGGACATCAAGGCCACCAACATACTTTTGGATGCCAATCTTACTGCTAAAGTTGCTGACTTTGGACTCTCACGTCTCGCTCCTGTCCTGGATGATGAAGGCAACTTTCCTGATCATGTTTCTACTATAGTGAAAGGAACCCCGGTATGTTTTACTCAGTTTTGCACTCAGCTGAACTGTGCATGTATGATTTTTGTCTGCTACAGGATTGACTTTGTTTTGTAATTAACAATGTGCTTCCAGGGATACCTTGATCCAGAATATTTTATGACCCACAAGTTGACAGATAAGAGTGATGTCTATAGCCTTGGAATTGTGTTTTTGGAGCTCCTGACTGGAATGCAGCCAATAACACATGGCAAAAACATCGTCCGTGAGGTACACTTATGCTCTCATATCCTGAAGCTTTGTGAAATCTCTTCCTGGTAACATGACAGGGACATGCACTTGCACATTAACCCCATGTAAAGGGCTATCAAGAATTATCGTTCTCATTTTTCATAGAACAAGAAGCAAAAGTTCACAAAATATGTTACTGACAAGACAAATGCTACATTTTTCATGTTAGGTAACCATGGCTCATCAGTCAGGCGTAATGTTCTCCATCATAGACAGCAGAATGGGGGCTTATCCGTCTGAATGTGTGGAAAGATTTATAGCTTTAGCCATCAGATGTTGCACCGACAAGCCAGAGAATAGGCCATCAATGTTGGAAGTTGTGAGAGAGCTAGAGACCATACTCAAGATGATGCCACCTGGAACTGATGCCATATTTTCAGAATCCACATCCCCATATTCCGGCAGCTCAACTTCCAAATATTTTGGAACCTCAGCATCATCATCATCTTCATTTTATACAACTAAGGATCCATATGCATCATCATCAGCTGGAGTTTCAGGAAGTGATCTTGTCAGTGGTGTTATTCCCAGCATCCATCCTCGCTGACATCGAAACTGCTACTTTTAAATGCTCAATCCCTTACAGATAATACTCTCAAAATTTAGTTTCTAGGCAGCTGTAAAGTGAATAATGATACACTTATTTTCCAGATTACATATAGAGCCAAAAGAAAAGTGAAGAAATCTTGTAGCTATCAACCATGAATATGCCCTTAAGAGGAATATTTTTTTCAACTATAACGAGTTTAGTCATCTACTGTACTTTTGTTTACTCTTATAATCTAAAGCCAAAGATCCATTTTTGTTTTATATACATGCTATTAGTAATTGGTTACACGCCATTAGCTGTATGTCTCAAGAATGCAAAGACTTGAACATGTGAATTCAGTATGGAATTCATATTTCATGTGAAAGTGATGAAGAATGTATGTATTGTAATGTATATATGTATCTAATAATTTTAATGACAAGCTGTATTGTATTTTGTACTAATGTAATAATGTCTTAAAAAGTCCACTAATCATGTGGAATAAGATAGGAGCTGACTATATATAAATATATATATATATATATATATATATATATGAGATTTTTACATCCATAAAATGTATTGAATGGTATAATTAGATGCGTAACACATGTGCCAAATATTTTACACTTAATCAATAAAAATAAAATACATATATATTTATATTATATATCAACTAGTGGAGGGAATACTCCAATGTGGGTAAGAATATTCATATATATATATATATAATCCTAAACTTAATTGTCATTATCTCAAAGTTTAAATGCTTTCTTAACTTATGTGTTTTTTTATATTTTTTTTCTCATCAGCATACAACTCCTAGTTGATTTTTTTAATTAGAAAATTAAAAAAATGATATTTTTTTATGAATTTTTTCAGTGACAAATATAATATATTTTTTATTGGATTAAAAAATAAATATGTGAAATTTAACTGTTAATATAACGTGACGCACCAACTTACAGAGAAAAAACAAAGTATCAAATACATGCAATTTTTATTAAGAATATTATTTATTTATACAAAATATATTATTATATATTCAATGGGCGTGATTCGAATATTCATGGTTTATTTTACATTTGATTTTGACATGATAATAACTATATTTTTATTTATGTATTGTAAGCTATACTTTCCGTCCGCTTTCTTTCCTCTCCCCCATTTTTTACCTCTATCAAACATGGTGCAATGTCACATTAGTGCTC
>CATIWO010026009.1:0-33453 GCA_949673435.1 Macaranga tanarius | reverse complement strand
ATATAAAATTTATTACTTTAGGCAATTTAAAATGTTAATTATTTCATAATTATTTATTTGAAAGTAGTTAAAAATATCTAACTTTAAAATATAAAGAAAATTTATCATATTTACTAGATAAATATAAGAATACACACACACATGCACACACATATATAATTTTTTAAAAAAATTATTAAAATACTAGTCAATCATAAATTTAAAAATTTATTACATGAAAAATTAATTTTTTAATTATCGTATCAACACCTTTTATTTAATTTTGATCAAATGATTTTAAATTAAAATATTTTTTCTCAAATTTAAAAATGGGATAAAATTATCAAAAGTTGCAAAAGTTTGGATTTTTTTTATGCGAATAGATTTTTATGGATTTTACAATATAAAGAGTAAAATTGACATTTTATAGATGCCACGTCAGCATTTTTTGTTTGATTCTGACCAAATGTCAATTTGTGCTAAAATTGCCAAAAATTGATAAAATTGTTGCCACAATTAAAAAATTAAGATAAAATTGCAAAATAATATAAACATTTGAATTTTTTATACTAATACGCTTAAAATTAATATATAGACTATTAATTAGTATATGCATTTTTTTTTTTTCATAAACCACGTTCTTACATAGTAAATAAAAAAAATAAAAGGATAATTAGCCCACTAAGTAGTTGACTTAGTGAATAAAGTTTTCTGTAGCACTATCGAAACATAAGTTCAGGTCCTTTTTTTGTATTAATATAGTAGTATAAATTGTTATACACTATTTATTAGTGTAAGCGAATGATTTGTGAATTAATTGATAAAAATTTTATCTGTATTGAAATGCATGATTAATATCAATGAAAAAATATGTATTATTGAGTTATATTATTATAAAATTAATTTCATTATATATGCAAATATTTTAAATACATTTTGTAATTCATATAATTGAATTTTTTGAAATATCCTATCTACTGTTTAGAAATAACGCTCGTGGTACCTAAGTAAATTATATGAATGGCTGTCTCTCCTTAAGGTATCAAAAGCACAGATTTTTGCTGATTATTGAGTCCAATGATTTGCTTCCCACTCTTGAATATTTAATTATGCATAATTAATTTGACTCTTCTACAACAATAAAACAAGCTATTTTAGTAATCTAAAGATAGAATTTTTTTTTTACACCCTAAATTTTTCAACCTTATTTGATGCTTTAATCCTACTGATGAAATGCTAGAAAAATTTAGAAACACAATAATTCAGCTGATCTGTTAGCTTAGACACATATAAATTGCAGATCATATGCATATTATTTCGATCATTAACGCTCAATATCTAATCATAGCAGAATAAAATTCCCTTCCTAAGTTCATAGATTATGAACTCATCAAAATAAACAAAAATTAACCTACTCACCATAGCAGCTAGTGGAGATCCATACATAACAATATTGAGGCCAGCACACATGACCCCTGTTGCATCAATCCGAACTTCTCCTTTCAATGCTAGCCGAGTAACCAGAATTGCTGCTGCGAGGAACCCCACATCCAAGATTCCAACAAATATGGCTGTTCTTGACTGAAATTTGATTCACTTTACATTATATATTAAGATCTACATATATATATATGTTGTGATAGAAAATTAAAGAAATGAAAGAAAAGTATATATATGTGTACCCTTGTCTTTGGTGGTGCATATATAAGGAATAAAGCAACATATATGAGTTCTACAATGATGCCAAAGCCATTAACAGTAGCAACAAGGAAGGCTCCTGGCTTTATGATCCCATAATATGTCCATAAAGCTGCATTTAGTAATGTGCAGACATAGGGAAGGCTCTCAAAATCCTCTGTGGATCGGTTCTTTATTATTCTCCAAAAAGTTTTGCTATAGAAATATCATGAATTTCAATGTTAGTACTGTTCATCAGAACCAATCATCGAGAAAAGAAAATAAACAAAATCTTGAAAAAAATACGCACACTGGAGAAAGAAACATGAGCACTGAAATTACATTGCCTGAGACAAGAAACAAAACAAGAAATTAAGAACTTAAACTTTTGATATATATATATATATATATAGCAAACAAGAATGGTAACACTGCAGAAAGAAGATAATGATCTTTGCACACCTATAACTCCAATGGAGAGAATTAAGGTCTCCATTGTGGAACACACCGCCAACTTCAGTTTCAGAGAGAGTAAACACTAATGGGGCTAGATATAGCAGAACTCAATGGAGTAAGGGCAAAGAAAGAGAGGGCCAGACAGCTTGCTTCTTGTCTTTGATGGTAAAGTTGTCTTGAAAGGTTCTACATCATTTTTGAGCACCATAATTATTTCTACTATGCAGCTTAAATATTAGATTTTTTTTCCTTTCCAAAAGTAGTGGACTACATATTGTGTTTCATAACTTGGAGCCACTTGCCATTGAGCTAGACCAAATGGTCTAGACGGAGACCTGAGATTTAAATATCACAGGTTCAAACTTTAGTGGAAGCATATAGTTAAAGATTTTATGTCCTTATTAGGAAATATATATTTAATGTAATAATATAATAGTTAATTGTTGTTAGTAATAATATGATAGTTAGTTATTGTAGTTAGCAATAGTATGATAGTATTGATAGTTGTTAATAGTTGTAATCCCTGTTACGGGGTGTATCCAACCAAAAAGAAATCTTGGAGCCACTTTTCTCCAATAGCATATTTAAGTGTTGAACTCTTTATTAAACTTTTTCAGACTTTTTTTTTAAAGAGAGGTCTAAAGTTTTAAGTTTTGAAAAAAAAATAATTTTCATTAGCTGTAATTTTTTTAATTTTAAAAGATATTGTGTTATATACAAGTTAATTAAATTAAAAACAAAGATTAACAACAACTGTTGGGATCAGCTGGCAATGAGTTGTTCTCGTTTAAGCTAAGGTCTCGAGGTCGAATCCTTTTGAACGCAGTAACAATAATATAAATAAATTCGGTTATTAACTAGTGAGAACATCTTCTCTATATTCTATTCAAAATTTCAAATATGTGATACTTGTTTTTATTGTTTTGTACTTAAATAATGAAAAATAAAAAAAGTTAGATGTTATGAGTGTGCCCTATATAATACCATTGCGTCACATGACAATTACTATATATTTAACCTCCTTTACTTTCGTCAATCCAAATAAAATTATAAGAAATAAAAAAAAATTAAATTTTTTGTCGTAGGCAAGGAAAACCCTTCCTTCACCCTCAGCATTTTCACATGTCCACGTTATATAATTGACAAGTAATTTTCTGTCAAAAGTTTTATATTAGAAACAGGCATAGGCTATTACGCAAAAATTTAATTATCAATTTAGTCAGTTTCTGTATAGATCTTCATGATCTTAATGACAATATAAATCATAATGCCGCTTTAATTATATTAATTACTTCTTTCACACTCAGCACTACTCACATGTCTAAATTTATAATAATTCTCATCAACAACTTTATATTTGAAGACATGGCCAAATATTGACCACTTAAACACGTTTATATTCACCAAACCTTTCGAGTCAGCCCCGGATAAACTTGGGATTCTACTAAAAATATATATATATATATATAATTAAAATATTTTTAATTACTTTTTAAAATATATTTTAATATAAATATTAACAAAAATGAGTGGAGTTTCGAAATCAATATCAGCTCAAATTAGTGAATTGAATGGACGGGATCGGACCAGGGATTTGGGAATGTGAAATGGACATATTCACATGCTTTCGGACCTTCCATTCAAATCAACTTTTCTATTTTCAATTACTTTTTTTCCTTCCATATTTTGCCATCCGGACAAAACAATTTGTCAATAAGCGGCCAGGGTTCCCCAGTGATATAATTGGCATCATAATGGCAACTAGGGGTGTACATGGTTTTCGAGATTACTAAATTGTAATTTGGTTCGGTTTGATTTAATTTTTCAATATTTTTTATTTTTTAAAAATTGAACTGAACTGAAATTTAGTTCGATTCAGTTTTGTATACAAAAAATTTGGTTAATCGAATTAATTGAACCAACCAAATTTTTTTTATATATATATACTTCAAAAAAATTTTACAAAAATAATTAATAATTTTAAAAATTTCGGTTTGGTTCCGTTTCCTTTTTTTATGACCAAAATTTCGATTCGATTCAGTTTTAAGATTAATTCAGTTTAATTTGATTTTTAATTAACTCGATTCGGTTTATTTCAGTTCGGTAAAAAAAAACTCCAAAACTGACCGATTGCACAGATAAAGAAGTGAACCGAAGCTACAATGTAAACTGGACTACTTATCATTAGCCATTATTTATTTCTGCCTCAACAATGATCGTCAGGATTTTGAAACACAGGCTAAGAAGTAGGTTTGTAGAAGATAAATTCAAAAGAAAAAAATAAAATAAAATAAAATTGCAGCATCTCAAGACCCCCTTCAGTTCATGAAAGCTTTTCTGATTTAACTTTAGCAAATGAGCATAAAAGGCCCAAAGAATCCTCATAAACACATTTTCCCATTTATAAGTTGTTTGTAAAACTCTCGACTATTAGCTATGTGTTGTTGTAACATAGCATTTTTTTCATGTGATACATTATTGCTAGCCATAGCAGTGGCAAAAGAAAGGAAAGGATCCAAGAAAATTCAAGGAAAAAAAAGCGATCCATCGGCAATGAGATGACCCAATATCTTACATCCGAGATTTAGCTTGTTCCACGGGAGAACTCTGCAGCAGGAGAATACAAACATCGTTAGATATGCCACATGGATTTACAAGTTCAGTAGTATAGTTAGCAGGATAGATAACAGCTATCAAACTATTCACAATTTGCCAGCTTTAGTCTTTAGACACACACAGGCCGTGCTACCAAGTAATCAAGGTCCTTGCCTTATTCAATCCCACTTATATGATGAAAAGCCAACGCACACAAGTTAAATAGCTTTAGATGGTTAATTTGTTCAACTCAAATCGAAGAATGTGCTGAAGGATCAAAATCAGGTTGTTTGAACTTGCAAAATTTGATACTTCCCAATGACTGGTGCATAAACGGGTGCCTAGATGTGCCATCCAATGAAAGATGGTACCCTGAACCAAGATGGGCCCAGCTCTGCTAAAGTAGATCTATAGTGCAAGTATCAACAGGAGACTCCTGGACTATAATTGTAGGTAAACACTTCATATTGCCTGCTATTCCAATTATGAAGTAAACCAAACAGGGATTTTGAATATCTCACCAATGAAGCACCCTTGGCAGCTCTTTCAGCCAAGAAGGTGCAGGGCTTAAAGAAATCTCCATATTTGTTTGACCACTCTTCCAGTCTTGAATAGATATATTTGGATCCAAGAGAATCAGCCCAAAACAAAATTCCTCCCCTGATGCAAACAAGAAATATTAAAGCAATAGTGTCAAGTTTGGAGGGAAATCCCATCTAACGAGTAAAAATTTCAAACCTGTAAGGAGGAAAGCCCATTCCCATAACTGAAGCAATATCAAGGTCTGCAGCTTTAACAACAATTCCTTCAGAAAAGACTCGACAAGCCTCATTGACTACAGGGAAGAAAATCATCTCCACGATGTCTTTCTCAGATAATTTTACAAGCTGCACCAGGGATTAATCCCATAAAACAATTAAGCCAGAGCATGGGAGAAAAATTTTCTGTAAAATGACACTTGTAACAATCTCTTTTGTTATTCACATAGTCAAATTTAGCAGTTCTCATCATTAGATATAGTACAGGATCAAGCTGCAATGGAGAAAGAAGAACACCTTAGGGTCGACCGAAGCACCAGTAATACTTCTTGCCTTCTCGATATATTTCCTTATTTCAGGATCTGGGCTAGCTTTACGCTTATCATCGTACAAATAGAATCCTTTGCGGGTAGATTCCCCTGTGATTTTCCCAAGATGACATAAATACTTGAACTCACTCCACACTTTAACAAATGTTATATAGATTACTAAAGCTCATCAACCAAAATTCTACCTGCTTTTTGCATTAGCGTTACAGAGATTCCTAGATTACTGAGGGAATTGAAAAATACCTGCTCTCTTGTCCTCATGCATCAGTGGGATAAGCATTGATTTATAGTATCGCTCAGGAAAACTCTCCAGGTATTGAATTCCAATTGCGATCGCAACACCAAAACCTACCAAATCCGCCAACCTGCATTAAAAAATATATATTAAATGCATGTTCAAATGTGAAAATTTTAAGAAGCAACAAGGATCAACTGAAGCATATTTGTCTCTCTGGGTAAAATGGGGGAAATATAACCATGTTTTCTAATTAAAACAGTACCGGAACGGGCCCATTGGCATCCCAAATTTGGTGATTGCCCTATCAATCTGATAAGGATCTGTCCCATGTTCAACTAAAAACATAGCAGCCCCTGTATAAGGGAAAAATGTCCTGTTGACAGCAAACCCTGTGCAATTTCCGACCACAACAGGAGTCTTTCTTATCTTCTTTCCAACATCTAGTAAATCCACAATTGCTTGGGAAGATGTTTGGTGGGTACGAACAATTTCCAAGAGTGGCATGACATGAGCCGGACTGCACCAGAAGCACATGTCAGGTGTTGAACCAAGGTAGAAGGCAGAGGAAAAACCATAATTTCACACACACACAAGCCTGAGAAGAGGAGGAAGAAAACTTTGCAGCAGTTATTACCTAAAGAAATGGGCTCCAAGTATACGATCTTGAGCCCTGGTCCTCTGTCCAATCAAATTCAAGTCTATTGTGGAGGTGTTGCTCGCAAGTATGCAATGTGGAGGGCAATATTTTTCAAGATCAGCAAAAATTTGTTGCTTCAAAGAAACATTTTCAATAACAGCCTGTTACAAGCGCCAAGAACAAATGATAAAGAATTAGTTTGTTTAATTCAAATGACAAACGATAATAATTTCAAATCAAATCAATGTTTACTCCACAGCACAAGTACCTCTATGACCATATCCACATCTTTAAAGCTCTCATAATCAAGAACGCCCTTAAGAAGAGAGAGTGTTTTTTCAAACTTTTCCTGAGACATTTTCCCCTTTTTGACACGGCTTTGCAGATTAGCTGAATAAGAAGGAATATTTTCTCACAGCCATATAACTCCAAAAATTATAGCCAAATTATTATTAAGTTATAACATAGTCATGTGCGAACAAATATATTAGGAGAAGGTCTTGAACTTACCTCTTACTCTATTAATTCCTGCATCCAAGAACTTCTGATTTACTTCCTTCAGGATCACTGGATAATTACTAAGGATCAGAGCAGTTGCAATTCCAGAACCCATTAACCCTCCACCAAGTACGGCAACTTTATTCACTCGTCTAGGTATCAAGCCCTTGTCAGTAATTCCAGGAACCTGTTTGAAATTAGAAGACAAAATAATTAATGAAGTTCCGCAGTTAGATTTGATGGCGATAACATTTGAAGCTGAGTTGACATTGCAACTCCAAGGAAGTAACTAGAAATGGACACAGCCAACAACTCCTTAGTGAGACTGCAATAAGACCTTAGTGGTTCCACGCTGAGCAAAGAAGACATGGATCAAACCCTTGCAGGTGTCAGATTTCACAAGTAATTGGAATTCTTCAGCTTCCTGCCAACATTATAAGTGTTATCACACAGTTGCCTGTTAGCTCAATTAGAACTGAGAAAAGAAATATTATAGAAAAATCAGAACCTTCCAGAGTCCAGCCCGAGCACCAGAAACTACACCCTCTTCAACAACATCAATACAAACTATTGGATGTTTGAGATTAGGAGCCTGTTTCCGAGCTTGCGCTCTTGCAAACTTGAATATTTCTCTTGCCTCCCCAAGGGAATCTAATTTGTCAGTCTTATAAAGACTAATAAGCCTTGGCTTCCTGCCTTCCAACATATCCAGGGCCCATCGACGTGCAGTGTTCACCAGCTCATTGGGTGAAACTACAGCGTCTACAAGACCTAAGGCACAAGCCTCTTCCCCTTTAACTGGCTTTGATGTCTACATGAACAGAGAAGGAAAATAAGTGTAAGACAATCTGGCTGCTATGGAAACATGTAGAAGTTACAACGCTAAATGGAGACCTAGCAATTGCGTACCAGCATCATTTCAAGGGCCTTTGAAATACCAACAAGACGTGGAAGTCTCTGAGTTCCTGAGTATCCAGATGCAGTAAGCAAAGATACTCAAGCTTGACATAATATAACCACATCAAATACTGATCTACTTATCATTCCGACTGCTACAGTAACACATAGGCGACCTATAACATCAGAGAAGATGCCACAAACAGAATCTAGATACAAGCATGGATCCATCAAATTATACGGACTAAACACATCTCTCATCCATTTTATTTTTACAACAAAAGGTTATGAAACAAACTTCATTGTCTAATCAACAGAATGAGATAAAAGATGGGTATTGGAAGCAAACCAATCTGCATTATCAGCTAGCATAAATAAATATATAATAACAAAGCTTTCATGATTTTGTTTGAGCAAATATTATTAGTGCCTCAAATGCACTGAATTTAGCCATCTGCCTTAATTAGATCAAAACTAAAAAGTGTTATGCTATCCCTATAAATCCTAAACATCTGAGGCCATGTATAAGGGGACATAAAAAAAATATGCCGATCCTTTCTAGCTCAGTCATTTATTTTTCCTTGCTCACACATATTTTGCAAAATATGTCCGCATATATTTTCACATTCTAAAATATTCCACAACTATGATTATTGTTTTTCATCTTGATCTTAGAGATAAATAAAAAAAAAATGATGTAATTTAGGACAACTTCTGACACACACACACACAAAAAAAACATAATGATCCACCAGCATACCTCCAAATCCAGGAATTATTCCAAGTTGTAGTTCAGGAAGCCCTAACTGTGCAGTAGGGGTTGAGATACGTGCATGGCATGCCTAACATGAAAAATTTATTAGATTATCTTTAGAAATCAATTGCAACAGCTTCTAATCTGAAAGATATAGCAATGCATACCATTGCAACCTCTAACCCTCCACCCAAGGCAAGGCCATCAATTGCAGCAACTGAAGGTTTTCTTGCAGCTGGGAAAAAAAGCACCCACTCAATTAGTCAAGATGTAGTCATATACCATTATTACTTGTGCCAAAACATTTCAAGGTAATTGCAGATAAAACTTAAGCATTACCTTCTAAAGTGTCGGTTAGAATCTCCACAGATATATAACCAGGCTTTGGTTGATCCACTGAGAAAACATGTCTTCCACATTATTGAGGTTGCAATCATGAGTTGCTAAAGCATAAGATATATAATACATTGAACATACCAGTTCCCCCTTGAATTCCGCCAAATGCAGTAATATCAAAGCCACCAGAGAACTTGCCCTTTGCACCTGCCCAATTGACAAGACATGTTAGCCTCATCTCTCATGATCTTTCTTACCTTAAAAAATATGGCTTCCTGACAATTTTGCAAGAGTAACAATTTAAGGCTCACCAGTAATAACAATTGCCTTCACATCATTTCTTCTTAAGGCTTGCTCATAACTATCTTTCAAGCTGTTTAACACTGGAAAAAGAACAAGAGAGAGAAAGATAAGCCAACTTCCCAACCACAGTAGGTGAATAACATAATTTACTAAAGGTAAAAACAAGAAAGCATAATTAAGATTGTGAAGCTGTACGCTTGTGCAGCAATCAGATTATTACCAAATTACAAAACAAGGCCGTCATTGGTCAATTAAGATCATACAGTGACATACATTTTAGTAAGTCAAAGCCATGTCAATTGCGTCCAATCACTGTCATATTTTAAGACCCTGACTGCATAATTAAGCTTTTAAGCTTGGTGAAGCCAAGAAGGAATGCTTAAACTGAGAATGTGAGGTCCAGTAACTGTCACCTACTCAAAGAAACCAGATAACTGATTCCTCAAAGGAATCAAAAGACCTTCCCACTACAAATTAAATGGACCTTAACATCCTAAAGTAGCAAACTTTCAGTAAAACCGTTCAACTTAGATCACTACAAGCGAGAAATGATCACTACAATGTATCATTTCACTTCAAATCAAATCATAATTCAAGCTTTTATTACATCAAAATAAATAAAAAACAAACAAAATTAACTCTATTTTCACAAATTCAACTACTAATTAAATCCCTAAATAATAAACAAAACAAATACAACTAAAGAAAAATCAAACCTTGACTTATACAAAACATATGATAAAGTAAAATACATAAAGATCTCGCCTAAATCAAACATACCCAATTGAGAAAAACAAAAAGGGAACAAAAGGGTACCATCAAAAGAGAGAGAATTGACGGGAGGATTAATGAGGGTGATAACAGCAACACCATCAGCTCCAACTTCAATTGTGGTTCTACCCTTAGCAGCACTTCCCATTGCTTGAGACCCTTGTTTTATTTATTTTTTGTATGAAAAAATGGAATCACGGAAACGGAGTTGCAGCAGTAGCTGAAGATTTGGAGCAGATTTATAGAGAGAATTAAATTAGCGTTGTTTTATTGTTGAGTGTCATTTAAGAAGAGCAGGTGTCGTGCATAAAATGGTTTCTGTGACGTTTGAATAAGGCTTGTAAGGAGACTCATGACGCCGCTAAAATACGATGTCGTTTATTATGCATTAGGATAAGATCCCTGGGTTTTAGCTGCGTTTTTATTGAGCGTGTAAGACACTCGCCCAACGCTGAGCTATTATTCAATATTCACCATTTCACGATGAGCAAAAATCATTTTACGTGATGGTCACGCGCTTTAGTACGAGGCCCATAAGCAAACGAGCCTAACCGGTTGGGTTTTTTATTAATATTTTAGCCTCGAAGTTTTAAATATCGCAATGGGCAGTTGGGCACATGTCCACGTCGGCCAAGGCGATGTTCTAGAATGCCAAAATGGATAATCTTATATTTTTATTTATTCTGCAATTATGACGTGTTCTCATAATACGTGTCATTTTCTGATTGGTTTAAATTTTGGCAGTACGTGGATTATAGTTTCAAACTTCACACATTACTATGCAGCTATCTTGTTCTCTGGTAAACATTGCCAAATATGAAATATGTGTTTCATTATAATTAAGATTTTTGGATCAAGCAAATTTAATGTGAGATGTACATATATTCATTCTTAAAAATTGATTAAAACATTCTTTTCATTTAATCATTAAAAAATTAAATTAAATTATATTTTACTAAGTTAATTTTAAAGGAACTTATAATAAAATGATATTGGAATATTTTTTATAATAAAATATTTGCATTTCCTCTAAATATAAAAATTAATATATCATTTATTGAGTAGTATTTTATGAATGTTACTAAGAGTTGATACCTTGGCAAAAATCATTGCCATAAATTCTAAATTAAACTAATGGAAACTATATAGGCATGAAGTA
The DNA here is from genome assembly GCA_949673435.1 of Macaranga tanarius. Lineage (NCBI taxonomy): Eukaryota > Viridiplantae > Streptophyta > Magnoliopsida > Malpighiales > Euphorbiaceae > Macaranga > Macaranga tanarius. Next base: position 22,066 of record CATIWO010026009.1, on the reverse strand, counting down.
TTCATATTAATATGTAAAGAAAAAAAAATATTACAACATCCTTGTAATTTTATGGTAAAAAACTTCACCTAATACTTATGGTTGACCAATGAATTTGAAAAAAGCTCAAAATAATTATAAAAAAAAAGGTATTTGAGATAATAAATTTTATAAAATTTATATATACAATTTTCCACACTTAAATTTTTAGTGCAATTGAATGAATGTTGGGTAAAGATACATGACAATTCATGACAATTTTATTTTTTCTTTTATATTTTACTTTTATTGCCATAAAATGATTAAAAGATACAAATAACTATAGAAGTCACCATGTGTAAAACTATTATGTAGTTAATAAACATATAAATTAAGTGTGTTCTTAAAAAAAAAAAAAAATTACAAAAAGGACTCGAGTGTTACAGGCAGTAAACTTTAGGGATTTATGTGTAAATTTGTTTTCGAAATGAAACGGTGTCGTTTTGGTTGAAGTAAAAAATATGTTCGATTTCCCGCCTTAACAGAAAGCAAAAACCCTCCAAAATCCCCTCCACAAGACAAATTCACACTGAAGCAGACGATCGCCATAGCCATGGCCACCGCTTCAACCGCCACTTCCAGCGGCGGAGACAGAGATCCACCACCACTAACCGACACAGAGATAATAAACCTAGCCAATGAAAGCAACCTCCATCCCTACATTCTCTCCGAATCATCAATTCCTACTCTCATCTCCTACCTCAAAACCCGCTCGCAATCGCCGACGCCTTCAACCTCCGTCGCCGGTTACACACTCGCTCTCCTTTCTCTCATTTCACTCTCTCCACCGTCTCTTTCTTCTCTCCTCTCGTCTCTACTTTCCACCTACACTCATCTCTTCCTTTCCCTCCAAATCCCTCGCGACTCCAATTCCCTCAAAACCATCAATCTCTTCACCACTCTCTTAACCTATGTCGCCGTGGACGACCTCGACTCAGTCGTTGACTCAATTTTGACTCAATTGTCTAGTTTAGTCTCTTCGGATGATACACAAATAGTCGAGATTATTCCAGGTTGTTTCAGCTGTTTGCGTAGCGAGAAAGGGAAGGAATGTGTGAATGTGATTTTGGATAAGGTGATTGAGAGTCAATGGTCTAAAGTGTTGCTGATAAAAATGGTGTCGATTGCGAGGGAAATTTTAGGGTTTCTTGATAAAATGAGAGCAAGGGTGTTTCTAGAGAAAGTGTTTAGTGGAATGAAAGGTGTGGATTTGCAAGATTTGCCTTTACTTGCATATCAGTTATTGGTTTTGGCGTCGAAAGGATTTAATAAGAGGGAAGTTATTGAAGGGATTGTCAGGTTTTTTGGGTGTGAATTGGGGTTATTGGAAGGTAGTTCCACTGCTAGGCAAATTGAAGGGACTGTTTTGCTGCATGTTAATTTTGCTGTCAAACAGGATCCTTCTTTGGGGCAAGAGGTTATTAGGCTTTTGAAATTGGATAATAGGGCTCTTAATCATTTTACTGTTGCTGTTTTATTGTCTGTTGCTAGGGTTAGGAGGTTTAAAGAATCCTCCATCGGTGTTCTGAAAAGTGCAGTGCTTTCTGCTTATCGTGACCACAAGCTCTCTAGGTAACCTTACTTGATTGCTGTGCTTATGTTAGTTTGGCGATTTTCTTATTTTGTAACTTTTCCAAATTATTTTTTCAGAGATTTTAAATGGTTAGCAGAGGATAAAAAGGAAGAATATCTGCAAAATGTACAAGTAGTGGAGAAGGCTATATTGAGAGCTGTTAGTTTCTTTTGCTACAAATCCATCACTTGGCCAATTTTCTTTTTCATATTTGAAAGTTGATTTGCAATGTAAAAATTTGCTAATTAAGCTTATATTTATATTTAATTTTATTATCTTCAGGTTAATGAAAGCAATTATGGAAGGGAGCATGTTGTACCTACTATTGTGCAGTTTAGCTTTGTATTACTAGAGTCATTGGAAGGTGGAAACCATGGAGACCTATGCAATTTTAATGGACTTTTGGGTGTTGAAGCACTCAGTATTCAAATGCTGAAAACTCTGTTTGAGGTCCATGACATGGCAAGAAATGAGGTTGTTTCAACTTCTTCACTTGTAGAGCAGGCTCTGATGATTAAACATAAATTTATAGAAGAAATTATTACTCTGAATATATTGTACGCTTTATAATGGTAATTTTTTTAGTTTCAAAATTTGCCACATTTCCTTGGATACATTTTTCAGTTAACTTTTCCTGCCTAGGTAAGAATTTTTTTGAAGTCCTAACACCTTACTCAAGGACATCTTTTGTCTTTAACCAAATAGTCTTTCATGAATGTCCTGACATATATAACAACCGTGCATGTAATGACATGTATAACAATAAACAATTTGTTGACATGTTCCAGATTATTGAGCAGTGCAAGTTTCGCATCCTTTCTTTGAAGCCTGAACAAAGCATGCCAATCATAAGGTAATTGCTTACCAATTAACTGTTGGACTTTTTGTTGGGTATGTATAAACTGTGTCATTAATTTTTCTTGTTCAGGCTGCTCTCTTTTCTGGTTCAAAGCTGTCCTTGCCAAATGCTGGAGCAGGTTTCTCGTCTGAAGGAATTGTTGGATTATTTTACTTTCATGCATGGAAACGTTGCCTCTGATTTTGTTGCTTCTCTAGTACCTCTCATCAAACTTAACCGCAATTTTCGGGTAAATACTCTCAAGCATTAGAACATTAAAATAAGCAAGAAAAACAACTTATGATTTTTATCATGTGTTGCCGAGTAATAAAGAAAAATTATGATATACTTTCAGAAAGTTTAGAAGTCCATAATATCTTATTCTTTTGTAGGCAGAAAATCATTGGTAATTTAGGGAAAATATAAAATATTTTTAAAAAACTAGGACTTTTAAATTTGTGTGCAAAGTTGTGTACGAATGAGTTTCCATCAGCAACCATCAAACAAGTGAAATGCTTTATGTTTGTTGCCGTTTTCATTCAATTTATTAAATTATTAGTTTATTTCATGATGCAGGATTACACCATTTTGGTTGTCCGCAAGGCCATGTTTAGACAAGAAGAGGCAGTTCGACTTGCTGCAACAAATGCTATTTTTAGTGTTATGATGGCAGAAAAGCAATCCAAGAGAGATGGACTCTTTTCTTTTCAAGACTCGTCAAGCCAAGCAAGCAGTAGTCAGCAAGCTGAAATACCCTGCAGCTATGGTGGAGGTCTCTTCCGAGAATTGAACGGTCTTTTGCAGAGATGTCTTTATCAACAGGTTCCATCTTTATATTTCTCTTCACATATGTTGTTCCTTTTCCTGCAATTTGCTCTTTTGAATTGTGTCTTGATCGAACACTTTGATTGCTGTCTCAGGCAAAAGTCAAGGAAACCATGTATCATGGTCTTTTGAAGCTTGTCTTGGTCGATCCTGCAAGTGGGGGAGCTGTTCTTGATTTTCTCTTGCCTCACTTCCTTCACTTTTTCAAGGAGGTAGTTGGTGACAGTTTGATATTGAATTTATTTGTAAACATGTATTGATTTTTGTGTTTCACCTAAAGCATGCAATCTTTTATAATTTGGCAAAGGATACGAAGTTCAACTTGAAGTCTAATCTCGTACTTGAAATAATATTTGTATTTTGTAGGAGTGATTCAATAATGTGCTTGATACTGACTAATGTTATTAACAGGATAGTGATATTCAACTTGAAATTAGTAGCTGTATAAAATCAGAGAGTGGCAAGGTTGTCATTGAAGAGCCTCTAGATTGTCTTCTGTCTTGTGTTTCTTGGATCTTATTACTACAACCAAATGATAAAACTGATCATCCAGATTCTTCATGGGCATGTTTTGGTTTCTCTCTTTCTCAAGAGATGGAGGTATTATCTGTATTGATTAAATACATCACTCCATTGACATGATGAAGATTTAGTTACATGCTCACGTCATTAATGTTCAATTGCTGCAGGCAGGAAGAAATCTGTCAGGCGAGTCTTTCTCCAAGGCTTTCCTCAAAATTCGTGAATATGTGAAGACTGGAAATTATGAAGGTTTAGAAGATTTTCCACCCAGTTTTATATTCTGTTTTTTGGACGTTGAGAATTATTGGGTACCATATAATATATTTGAACATATATTGGTTTTTCTTTAGTGAAAACAGGAGACAGAAACTACATTTACTAGGGATGAATGGTTATGCTTATTAATTTCCTCCCTTGATGTCAGATCAGGCATTCTTGGTCCGACTCAGGATTCTGGTTCTACATCTTTAGATGAACAACAAGGAAAATGCTGTGCATTGCTATTATCGGGGATACTTGAAGTGGTACTGAATACTATTGCCGCTGAGTTGGAGAAGGTGACTGATTTGAAGAGGGTCGATCTTGAGAAGGAAATTCTTGAGATTGCTAATTTTCATGCATCACTCAAAAAATATTCATGTGCAAGGCAAAGCTGTGGTGTCAAAAGAAGGAGCCAACAAGCTACTACTCTTGATATGCCTAGTGATAGTTATTTCAGCAATGACGTAATGACTCGAGAACGGATCTCTTTTTTGTCCACCTCAAGTCTCTGTCAGCTGATGAGAACAGCATTGGATCTATGCAATAATGAATGGTCTAAAAGCTCTGCAGCTTCTCAGAACCATAGCCAGCCCTCTTCAAGAGGGACATTGAAATGTTTTAAGATTGTTCCTTTTGTCCTGAATAGTTCCCTTCATCATATAAGATCTTATGCCACTGGAAGAAAAGAAGATCCAATTAAGACTTTAGTCTATGGGGAAATTAAATTGATGGGACCTCCTTTGCTGAAATTAATTTGCTTGCTCAATTCGTTGCCAAAGTTTGCAACAGATCAGAAAGATATGAAGGGAAAGAATAATTTTGAAGACAGAAAGGAACATCTTCATCTAGCATTATTGAGCTTGAAGGAATTGATTGCAATTAGTTTGAAGAATTCAAACTCCTCTGGGTTGCTTGAAGATTTGTTGTCAGTCTCCGCACTCAAATATGAATTGGATGAAGAATATGAAGAAGCTTGCAGGATTGATGATCACCAGATAAGAATCAAAATGTTATTCATTATCAAAATTCTTAGACCTCTGTTTGCTGAGCTGCTTGCACAATCATCTTTTCATGAAATTGAGGTAAACGAATTATCCTATGCCTCATTATGTGTATATTTTTAGAAAATTTAAGCTTTTATGCGACAATTTTTAAATTTCAACAGACGTTCCCATTTAAGGTGTCATTTGGTTCTCAGATTTTGTGTGATATGCTGTTGATGGTTGGTGACAAATTGCCCTCGAAGTGGAGGAACTGTAATGGCTCCTGGAGTGTTAATGTCTGCAAAAGCAACGGCATAAAAAATTCCAAGGTTGCGAGAAATATGGCTACTCTTGCAATTTGTTTAAGTTCGCCTCCAGATGATTTAATTGTGGCCCAATGCATGGCTAAAGAGCTACTAGATGTCACTGGATTCATTGGATTGGAGAGTGACAAGCCACTGGGGATATCTGAATCATACCCCTTCATAAACCAGTCAACAAGTACTGCTATAAATTCTTGCATACTGAAATTGATCGAAGCAGTTATGATTGATATGGATTGGTCCATCAGAAAACTGAAGACATTCATTCTGGTGGAACAGAAATGCATTCACTTTAGTCAGGATGAAGAGCATGCTTCAGGGTCGGCAGATGAGGATAATCTATACTTGAGGGCTGAAGCAGTGGTGAAAGTACTGTCTTTCTTTGTTTTGATGAGCCTCAAAGGTAAGTAAGCAATTTGCACAAAAATTAATCTACTATATTTGTTGCTCTTCCATGTATTTCATTGCTAAACGTTACGTATATAGACCCTCAAGCAGAGCATCTATTAAGATTGCTGGCAAGGTTTTACAAGCATTTGGCTCAGATGTCAAAGCTTAGGATTGCTACTAAGGGATGCAAACAACTTCTACCTAGTCCAACTTTCCAGAAGCTTGTGGAAATAACCTGCAAGGAGCTTACAGTTCCTCTTTATAAATTTATTGCAGAGATTCAAAGGGTATTGTTACAGATCACTTTCATGTTCCTATTGCCTCTTTTAAGAGCAATGAAATTGCAATTTATGCTCTAGCTTTCAAAAAATTGTTGTCCATGGATTTCATTAGATGGGGCTTGCAGGTGCAGCAAGAGAAGCCTAATACAAAGGGTATCATTAACAAAATCAAAAGGGAAAATAGATGCATACCTGACCTGATCTTCCAAATAGAAGATTATGAGAAGTACCTTATCCGGCTCAGCAAGGCAAGTAAAGTCAATTTACTGAGGCATGCCAAGCGCAGCACTTCCAGGGATTTCAGAATATTAGATCCTGAGGACAAGGAAGAAGCTGATCCAAATAATGAACATGGCGATGATGCAGTTGGTCCTAGTTTGGACGGATCACATGAAGATTCTGAAGACAATGTACCGGACAAATTTTCGTCACCTGAAACTGATAGTTCTCAGGTTGCAGAGCAATCCGATTGTGAGGATGGATGTGATGTACCTAACGGCAAGAGAATGAGAAGGGATACGGTAGTGCAAGACTCTGATGATGAAGCATAGCTAGAGTAAAGTCGAAAAACCATATACAAACAAATTGCTGGTACATATTAAAGAAGTTAATGTATAGGAAATCAAATTGATGAATCATGATGAAAATGATGGAACTTATGAAGTGAAAGTTACAATGTTTATTATAAATTTTTTCTTTACCGGAAAGAAGGGAGACAATGATAGAATTTTTTTATCTATTAATATATTTTTTAAGACATTACTCTACTAAAGTACTCAACATTCAGCAATAATTTAATTATTATATATAGGACGATATATATATATATATATATATATATATATATATATACCCCAACCTCACACTAAGGGGCAATTTCACCTTTGGACATTTACCTCTCCATAATAAAATGTTATACTTAAAAAATAAAGTCGGTGCTTTTTCACCTTTGGACATTTTCTATGATCCTTCAATACATTGTGACGGCATTCATATTAATATTCATGTTTTTTTTTTTTTTTTGGCTTGGTTACGTATAACCATATTTGAAACTTATATACTACGTAGTAGCTGACAACAATGTTAGTAGTGATCTGCACTAATTACTACAAATTGTGACAAGCTATTACAACTTTAAGAAACTATTACAATCTATTAAAGCTATTACAAATAAACTATTACAAATATTATTATCACAACTATAGCAAATATATATATATATATAATCCTAAGAGGATGAACCTGGACCGATACTCGGTCTAGACTAATTGATCTAGGCCTCATCGGTGTATTAATATTCATGTTAGAATATGTATTAGCACGGTAAGTATTCACATTGTCATACTCATCGTTATAATTAACATTGTTAATAAAACTCATATTTACTAACAACATAATTATAAAATATTAAAATATTATAAAAAAATTTACAAACTTAAAAATGAAAAAATGCTAAACCGCATAGTTTTTTTTTTAATGCTTATGCAAAAATAAAAGTAAAAATAAAAAATTTCTTCAAAGGGAAAAAGGAAATATTGTAGTTCTTCTTCGTCTTCTTCGTCTCAAAAAAGCAAAGCACAACACAACCCAACCCAACCAACAAAAGAAAAAAATGAGTAGTGAAGAAGCAAAGAGAAGCATCGTCGAAGGACTACTCGGAAGATCCATCTCCGAAGATCGGAAAGTATCTCCAGCAGTACCGCCAACTGCCAAGAAAATCATCATCAAAAACGCTGACATGAAAGATGACATGCAGAAAGAAGCTGTTGATATTGCCATCGCTGTTAGCTCTCTTTCTTTCAATTTTTTAGTTTCTTTTTCACTTATTTATTGTTAGTTTTCTTTGGGTTAATGTTTGATTTGGGTGGTTTATTTGATTTTTTTAGGCATTTGAGGAGAACAATGTAGAGAAAGATGTTGCAGAGCATATAAAGAAGGAGTTTGATAGGAAGCATGGGCCCACTTGGCATTGCATCGTTGGTCGTAATTTTGGTAACAAATTTCTTAACTTTTTTCAATTTTCTAATTTGGGTTTTCTGTTTCTTTGATTTTGAGTCAGATTTGATGTTTTTGGGTGTTGAAGTGATATTTTTATTGAATGTGTATTCAAGTAAAATCTTAGATCAGATGCTATCGCTAGCTGCAATTTTTCTTAATGCTGCTTCTGTTGCCTTTTTGTTTGTCTTTTGTACTACTGTGTTCAAGGAAAAAAAAAAAAGAGAAGTTGAAACTTGCATCTTTTAATCAGCTTGGAAGCTCAACATGAAGTTTAATGGGTTTAATAAATTTATCATGTAATTGGTGTAAATGGGTAGTCTTTTTGTTTTTCTACTTTCTTATCTTTGAGATCACAAAGGGATGGAACATAGTTAGTCTTCATCTAACGTTGTGAGGTTTTGAGCTTTATTAAATGCCTTAAATCTGAGATAAAAAGTAATTTACTTCTCAAGAAAGGAGGAGCTATGTTTATTCCTCTGTTAGGGAATTCCACAAGTTTAGAAATATACTTGTGGCTTTCAGATGCAACTGCTTCTGTTGCTGCTTGAAAAAATTCTCCACTCTGAAGAATTTATATCTGGCATTATGGACCAAAATTCCTGCTTGACAAACTAACTTGTCTATGAGTGAAGAAAAACAAGGTGATATGAGCATTGCTAGGTGAGTAACTTGTTGAAGTCATTGACAAACATGTAGAGTATTGTGTGTGTGTGTGTGTGTTTTTTTTTTTTATCTTGGTTGTATGATGGGTTGAGTTATCGCTGGCTAAGAAGCCATAATTTTCCAATTGTGAAGGATTTAGTTTAGGACGATATAAAAGTCGAGAACTAGGCTGTCTATTTGCTTTCTAGAAGTTGTTAGATATGTCAAAAGGTGAGCTGCTTAGTCTAGTTACATGCATGAGCGCGACCTCAAAACCTGCTTAAGCTTGACTGCATTTGGTGGCTGAGTGCCAATATCATTGAATGCCCTGAACACATTTAGTTGTGCTTGTCTGTTGAGAAATTTGCAGTGATAATTGTTGACAAGTTACCTTAACTGAATGGTAAATCTTATAGAATTATTTTCGAACAGGAACCATTAATTTCAGTTGAGATTAGTTCAAAAAAAAAATTCAGTTGTGATTACAGAAGCTAAACTTGGTTTCTGTTTCTATTTTTAAACACTGAATAGTAAGTCTTCCCATATGATCTCTAAGCAGGGTTGTGCTTTGAATGATTGAATTACTTCTTTGTTACCCACATGTAACTAGGCAAATTAAATATTTGGTCTTTATTGGAAAAGGACTATTAGTTGCTGGCGTTGGTGGGTTAATAATAGCCCTTTTTTTTTTATCTGTACATGACGTGTTAATCTGTTTTGGTCTGGGGAGTGGAGCAGGAGGAGGATTTTTAAAGTCATTTTGTAGGCTTTGTAGCCTCCCTTTTGAGCCAGGCTATCACCAGAATATTTCACCTTTTATAATGTTGCACAAGCTTATTCATTCAATGTTGGATTTTTCTTTGCAATCCTCTCAACTAGTTTTTTTAGGAGTTTGAATCAGCCTCCCCTACAAATACTTGAATATTTGTATGGCCACTTCACATTTGTTATGATAGTTAACCGGGCAAGCTTGTAGAAGAGCTGGTACAGTATCTGTTTTATATTTGTTTGAACTGAATCATATGTATTATTGTCATTTTCTATATTTCGTGTCTCAAGGAGGCCCTGCCATTGTAGCTTTTTTCCTCTAGTTAGTCTAAAATATAAATTGCTTTCATATTCTATCCCAATTGATTCATTTCCAGGAAAGTAAATTACAAGTTTGTTTTATAGCTTGAATCAAATTTTCATGTTCTTTTTGTTTTGTTCAGGTTCATATGTGACTCATGAGACAAATCACTTTGTTTACTTTTATTTGGACCAGAAAGCTGTTCTGCTATTCAAATCTGGTTGACCATGATGGATATCTCATCGATGGTGATAAGAAGTTCATGATCATGATGATATAGTTAGTTCTGTATGTATTAATCCAAATCCACTGGCATGCAAAAACTCTGGCCAGAGATTCTTGTGCCCCGACGTGTATATTAAATTTCAGGTTTAAACTTGGGACATGAATTTGCGGTCTTTCAGGGTCAATTGCAATTCTGTGTGTGTGGATTCTTGCTGCTGTTGTGTCCTCCACTTGTTGCAGTAAAATATTATAAATCACTTCTCTGTCACACGACACGAGAATTGAATATTCTGTTTTGTATTAGTTGATCAGTGATCTTGTTCTTGTATGCAGAAATTAGTATGGAGATCATAAATGCTTTTTGCATTATCTGATCTGCCAGTGGCAAAACATTTTGTTGACTCAAAGATAAATCTTTTGTGCTTGACAAAAGAGTTCAACAAAACAATTTTATGGCTAAATTGATCATTTAGTTATGCATTTGCAAAGTTAAGCATATACACATATTCTAAATGTTTTACACTTGGAACAATAACAAAATAGTGTATATGCGTTGTATCTCTAACCGTCTGCTGTAGTACATCCGTGATAGGCAAAACTTTCTCATTTTCTATCTTTATTCTGAAATTAAATTTGTCTCAATGCACTGTGTGGAATGCATGAGGGCTAGCAGTTGACGCAATGCAATCCCAACTCCAAAAAGTTCTGTGCAGCATTGATGATTGCTCAAATCTAGCAGTAATTATCGTACAATGGCATAATGCTATAGGTGGTTTGTCTGTCGGTGACTTTAGTAAGACAATTTGGGGCACAAGTAGCAAAAAAGCAAATTTGTCTGAAAGGATCATTATTTTTTTTTTCTTCTTTTGAACTGAATATATTTCATCATACAACTCGAAAAGCACAAAGCCAACCCAAAAACCCAGAAAAAAAAATATATACAATACAAATAATTCACAATCTTGTGGAAGGGTAGCCAAAAATATAATGAAACAATGAATACAACCTAACTATCCCGTTCCAGGGGAGGATTTGTGGATGGTAGCACCAAATGAAGACAAAGAAAGTGGCAAGCCCTATTTATTCCAAATTAGTACGTGGGCTTCTTTTTTTTTCTATTAAATTACTCTCTTGCGGTGCCCTTTTCTAGAGCTCGCCTGCATGGGCACATTGCATCGTACAGGAATTGTACGGTCTTCTCCTTTCTTCTTTTTTTTTTTTTTTTTTTTTTACCAAATTTGGTGGAATTTCATTTTATCAAATAAAGAATTACAAATTTCAATACAAAATATTAAAAATAACTTTTTTTTTTTTTGCACTATTTTTGGACACCGACTAATTCGGATTCGACCCCGGGAAGGCGGTAAAGGTCTCCCCAACGAGTTTTTAATGGAGCTGCGTTCACGGAGGAACGAACTTGAGATCTACCACTTAAGTTGGAATGAGCCTGTACCACTCCATCCACTCGCTTGTGGATACTGAAAATAACTTTAAACATAAATAAATGATATTTCTCTTTAAAAATATAAGGGAACAAACTAAAATATTATTTGTGGGTATACATGAATAAACCTTCTTGGTCTGGAACATCATACTGATGCGACGAATGAGCCGATCAGAGCATAATCAGACTATTTTCTTCAAACTTCCAACATTTCTGACTTTTCACCATCAAGATTTATTAACATATAGCTTCAGTGACTAGATCTGAGGACTTAGCTATAAAAACTAAAACTATCAACAAAAAATTATTTAAGATGGATAAACCCTCACTATTGTTGAGACTAATCTCATAATATAACTAATATATAGTTTAAAAGTAAAAATAATAATAATAATAAAGTGTTTCGATGAATTTTGACTAAAAAAATGGTCAAAATCCACCCAACACCATGACCGCAACAAAGGAGAAAACGAAGAAGAAGAAGAAGAAGAAGAAGAAGAAGAAGAAGAAGAAGAAGAAGAAGAAGAAGAAGAGAGGGTTGTTAAGATGAGAGAGAAGAAGGTTTGTAATTTCTATTTCACTCCCTAATTCCTTCCAAATTATTAGATTTGAGCATTGTAGCTTATATTTCACTTTGCAATAATTCTTGGCTTACCTAACCAAATTAATCACTAATTATCTAACATTAAAAATTAGGTTAGGCGAGATAGATATGAATGTTGAGATCATTCAAGATTCCATCACCAAAAAACATCCCTTTCAAAGAGCACATGTATTTTCATGTTTTTGCTAGCTCTTGGGTCAATGTACCTTGCCAGCAGCTAATTAAACTCAATGTTTGAATCTGTTAAGCTATAGCAAATAAATAGGCCAATAATGTTCCTGATGTAGCATTGTTCAACAAATATATATATGTAATTAATAATGTGTAATGCGGGTAGGATTTGGCATAGCTAGGCAGAAGCTAAGGTAATTAGTGCTAAAACCACCCTATGAAATGCTTTTAATTATGGGAGCAACAAGATTCTCTACATCTCCCCAACTTATATATATGTTCTTGGTCAGTTCAGTAGAGTCTCATTCAATTCAACATTATCTACCTGCCTCCCATCCATAGGTTGAGCTTTATAAACAATGGGCACACCCATGAATTTAATGCGGGTTTTTGGGACCAAATTAACTTACACCTATACTCATTCGAGGCAGCATTTCCATTTGCTGCAAACATACAAACAAACAAGATCCACATATATGTATATAGGTATTAGATGAAGCCATGCAACCTTACCCTATATACTAAACATTGTAAAAAAAAGTTGATCCATTTTTTACTAATTTGGTCCTTTGATGGGTAAATGGGGACCATAAAAAATTCTCCATTCATCACTTGTCTCTTCACCAACAAAATTGTTCCCTTTTAGTGCAAACTATTCCTGGGGTATTCTACGCATGTTAAGGTAAGAATCCAACAGTTATGGACACCTTCATGCGATCTTATATTCTTTAACACAAGTGAACAACACACTATTGTTTCTTCCTAGAAAAATGATTACTCCCACGAACCTTAAAACCCTTTAAACTATCAAAGATTCAGGAGAAAACAAAACCAAAATAACAAATCAATGAACTAATGTAAAAGCTAATAACCTTCAATTAAAGCTCCTACACACAAAACAACACCAATGCCAAAACCATGGGCTCCCAAAAGAAAAGATACGTGTGGGGCTAAAATCTTAAATGCCCTTTTGGCCTCATACCAGGAAGCAAAAAAAGAGGATATCAACGTCATTACAGGGAAGACATAAGGCTAAAAAACTGAAACAAAATTTAGAAACCAAAGCAAAAAAAAAAAAAAAAAACACGGCTCAGTTTCAGCTCTTTTTCTCTTTCTCAATATGCAAAACCACCCGCTCGGTTTCTGTTGCTTTTGCGGTGACGAGAAGCCGAAGCAGAGGATGATGATGAAGAAGCACGAGAAGAAGAGGAAGAAGCTGTAGAATTTGGTTTCATTGCAGCAAATGAACAGTTTTCTTTCATTAAAATCTCTTCCTCGTCCATAAATATCTGTCTACACCTGCACTCCACGCTACAAAAAGCTCTGTCCCCTCTACACAAACAAAAACAAAAACGAAATCAAGCTTTTTACATGAAATAATACATACCCATTCAAGAAAACAACACAAGAACACAATAAAACGAGTAAAGATCACAACTTAATAGATTAACAAGTGGAAAACAAGTGTTATCTGGGGTAATATAAACAAAATAAGATCTGGGCCTTCTATTTTTTTTTGTAAACTAATGAAAAATAAACAGTCCTTTTTACAGACACTTACTTGTACATGTAGATGTCTTTGCCAGGCAAGAGTTTCTGTCCACAAAGAAAGCAATGTTCCAAAAAAGTTGGAAATTTAGGAGATGAAAGAGAAGATGAAGAAGAAACAGCAGAAGTTGGAGAAGGTAATTTATTGATCATAATCGTATTCATAGTAGCTTTGTTGATAACTTGTGGAGTTTTCTTGTAATTATTATTGTCATCAACAACACCAGCAACCTGCTGCTGCTGCTTCTGTTGTGCCTCCAACACTATACTCAAACCCACCATATCTCATCCTAGTGAAACCACTCACCCTCTCTTTATAAACCCTTCTCTTTTCCCTCAAATAAAATATCTAGCGGCGGCGCTACGGCGTCGGTAGTGGTAGTGGTGGTGATGGCTGTATTTTGGAGGCGTTGTATTTTTTTTGGCATGAGATGAGAGATGTTTTTGAAAGGGAAATAAATAGAATAGAAGGTGATGAAAGGGTATAATGGGAAATTCAAGTGTGGGCCCGATCCTTTCATTGCAGTAATCAGGACGATTAGCGGAGCCAACGATCTGACTTCTAGTGCTCGTTAACTGCCACGTACACATTTTAGTTTCTATTTCATTTTCTTTGTGTTTATCTTACATACTCTCAGTACTTGGCGAGTGGCTTGCACGTATTGATCAATATTTTTGTGCAAATTTGCAGCTATTAATTTGCTTATTCATTCGCCAATTGTCACCTAATGGATGTGAACTATTTTTTGTGTTTGCCCTATTGGTTTGCTCATCATCACTTATCTTTAAAATTGACTCTCAAGAAAATGTATTATTATATTCCATTACATGAATAATAAGATGAGTTTTTTCTTTTGTTTTGATGATAAAATTTACAAACATTACAAATACTTTTGTAGCCAAAAAAATTCATAGATTTTTGTCTTTTAGTACTTATTATTTGTTTGATCAAATATGGTGGTTTTTTATTTCACCAAATAAAGAGTTACATGTTTTAGTACGATAAATACTAAAAATAACTATAAACATAAACAAATGATATTTTTTTCTACAAAATATATAAAATAAAAATACAATGGTACAAAATATACTTCTGGGGATACAATAAATTTTTTTTTTGGTCTTGAACATCATACTGATGTGACAAATGAGCCGATCAGAGCAGAATCTGACTATATTCTTTAAATATCCACCGTTTTCGATTCATTACCATCATGATTTACCAACACATAGCTCCATTTGATAGATTTTAGGACTAAACAACAAAATAAAACTAAAACATCCAAAAAAAATTATTTAAAAGGGATAAATCTTCACAAATTTGAGACTAAATCTCCAATATAGCTAATATATAGCTTAAAATGCAAAAAAAAAAAAATAAAGATTTTGAGTTTTTTGCCAAAAAAATGGCCAAAATCTACCCAAACACCATTATTGCACAAGGAGAAGACGAAGAACAATGAAAGAGGCAAGTGAGAAGGTTTGATGAGAAGGTTGGTGAGAGAGGCCTGATCAAATATTTTTAGTACTTATTATTATTATTATTATTAAAAAGAAAAGAGGGAATAATAATAAATCACAAAGAGATACAGATTACTGACATTTTTCTCCTACAGCGGAAACCATGGTAAATATGCTGATCGGAGTCTTTACTACCAAAGTAAAGGCTATGTCTTCACAATCTAAATATCAATGGAATGATCTAGAATGAGAGAAAATACACCGAGTATTTTTTGTGTAGAGGGAGAGGAAAAATACACAGAGTATTTTTCTGTGCAGAGAGATTTCTATGTTCTGCGTTTTTTTCTTTTTTCTTGGGTTGTTGGGTTGTGTTACGTACATTAAACATAAAACTTATACTCTACAAAATAATAGTAAGTAGACTTCTATTAGGAGTCTTTTACACCCAATCCAAAACTTAAACAGATTAAGTCATGGGTGTATATTATCTAACATCTCCCACTCGCACATGACTGAACATATTCAGTTTTTACTCCATGCATACTGATAAATAGATCGTGCGACCAACATATAACGAGAGCACTTATGCTATACACTTGTTAAAGATATATAGCGTATCGATAGTAGATTATTTATCTTGACATATGCCTTACCCCATATTACTTCTTTACATTCACTGCTACCTCTTGATCTCTTAGCAATATTTTATGTCCACTATTATGTATGCACCACTTATGGCACTCATAATAGGCTAGCCAGTGTACAATACAAATATTAAATGTAGTCTATCAATAATCTTCCCTTCATACACTATTCCTATTATATGGTTCAACTAGCTTATCCAGTCAATTCCTCTAGGCCGTATTTCACATGACCTTTAAGAGATTCTTCCAAAATAGCCACATCAAACCATACTTTATAAATATGCTCTAGGTCTTAAGGGTAAGTTTTCAAAAACCATAAGTTTATGGAACGGGTCTCACACTAGGGAAGGTTGAGATCATTTGATTATTTTTATAACTTTCCATCCCCGGTCGGCTTTCGCACGCATAGTATGAATCATGCGTTATGGTGTTCATTCTTTTATTAAAAATAGTGCATGTTTCAAAATGATTATAATCATATATTTAACTCCATACATAAGCTACACATTTAGGTGTATCTCAACACCAAACCTTAATACTTAATTGAGGTCGTTTCTGGTGATTAAGACAAAATAGAGAATAATTTCCTTTAATTCTCATTTTAAAGATTACATAAATCTACTTACAAATCATGTAATGAAATGTAAGATTTTATCTCGCACTTAAATTATAACTCATCTAATACTTAAGCAATACGATATACGTATATTAAATGGGCTCTAATTACTCCCTTATCTGTTTAAAATACTGTCTCATCCTAATCTTTGTTAAACACATTTAATAAAATTAGGGTAAACACTCATGTGAGTGGGTTACTTCTCTGTCCAACATACTTTAAATGTCACATACATTTAATATTAACACATTGTATATTGTCAAACGAACATTCACATATTTATTGAAAATAAACATATAACAAATCATGTCCAAATTACATGATAAGTAAAGTACAATCTAAAATCTACGCAAACTAAAATATTTAATGTGCCTGTCGAATACATCTATAGTGACATCTTTTGTTAACGGATCTGCTATCATGTCATGTGTATAAATGTACTTTAAGTTCACCTCTCCTCGTGCAACCATATCTTTAACATAATGATACTTAATGTCAATATGCTTAGTCTTACTATGGAACTTATGATCCTTAGTATAAGCTATTGACGATTGACGATTGACTATCACTCATGATTGTCACAGGTTCTTCAGAGGAAGTTAGTTTAAGATGATCTAATAATCTTTTAAGCCACACTCCTTATTGGACAGTACTTGAGAATGCAATGAATTCACTTTCTATTGTTGATAAGGTAACACATGTTTGTTTCTTGCTACTCCAAGAGATGGCCGAATTGCCTAACAAGAAAACAAAACCAGATGTAAATTTCCTTTCATCTACATTTCCAGTCCAATCAGCATCTGTGTATCCTCTCAATTACATATCTCTTTCTTGATAACATAGCTAGTAGTCCACAGTACCTTTCAAGTATCTCAAAATCCTCTTAACTGCCTTCCAATGTGCTTCACCTGGGTTGGATTGATATCTATTTACTAACCCAATAACATAGCAAATATCAGGTCTTGTACATAATATAGCATATATAAGACTTCCAATGGTGCTTCTATAGGGAACGTTCTTCATACGTTCAACCTCTTATTACGTTTGGGAACACATTCTCTTACTAAGGGTCTCTTCCTTAGCTATTGGGTTACATATGGGTTTGCAGCTTTGCATATTAAATCTTTCAAGGACTTTGTTGATATATGTCTCTTGAGAAAGAGATAATAACCTTCTCGAATGGTCTCTTAAAATCTTAACTCTAAGAATATATACTGCATCACCTATATCTTTCATCTCAAAATTGGACGACAACCAACTTTTGATGTCCTTAAGGTATTCGGCATTATTTTTAACTATAAGTATGTCATTAACATATAATGTCATAATAACAAATTTACTTCCAGAGCTTTGAGAATAAACACAGTGATCTTCATTTATCATAACAAAGTTATTTGAAATAACTGCATTATGAAACCGAATATACCACTGTCTAAAAGACTGTTTAAGGCTATAGATTGATCTCAACAATCTGCAAACCTTTTATTCGCTGTCTTTTTGTTCGAAACCTACTGGTTGTTGCATATAGATTTCTTAATCTAATTTTCCATTGAGAAAAGCAGTCTTTACATCCATTTGAGGTAGCTCTAGGTTTAAATTTACCACTATAGTCATAATTAACCTTATGGACGTAAATCTCACAACATGAGAGAAAGTCTCCTCATAGTCAATCCCTTCTTATTGTGTATAACCCTTTGCTACTAGACGAGCCTTGTATCTTTCGATACTTCCATCAGCCTTTCACTTAATTTTGAGAACCCACTTGTTCCTAATTGCTTTGCGTCCTTTTGGCAAATCAACCAATTCCCAAACATGATTTGATCTCATGGATGCCAATTCTTCTTCCATTGCTTTAATCTATTCTTCTTTGGTTGGACATAAAAGAGCTTCGGACACATTCGTTGGCTCATCATCTTCTTGTAGGTTAACTAAAAGAGCTTGACTTATACCATCAGATCGATATCTTTTAGGTATATCACTATTTCTTTGTGATCTTCACAATTCAGAATCTTAATAAACATACCTCATATATTCATCATAATTTAGAATGCTCCCACTTGGTTCAAGTTCCATGCTCCCACTGAAGTCAGGAATCATACTCCCACTTAACTCATGAATATTCAGATCATTTGGTGGTAGAAGATCATTATCTTCTTCCTCTATATTTCTCCCACTCGAATGAAGTAATCTTTGAGTGTCCATTTCTTGAATCTCATAGAGAGTAAAGTCTTGACCTACATCACCCAACTTAGGAAATTCATTCTCAATGAATACGATGTCTCATGATTCAAATTCTGTTATTGTGCCATTTTTGTGCTCACCTATGAAAACGTATCCTTTTGACACTTCAAGGTATCTCATAAAGATACTCTTCTTACCTTTTGGACTCAAATTTCCATATTTACTATAGGTATTATAAACATAGGCAGCACAACCCCAATATCTTAAATGGCTTATGTTGGGTTTTTGACTAGTCCATAACTCATATGGAGTAGTTGTGACAAACTTAGAGGACACACGGTTTAGAATGTAAATGGCAGTAAGCAATGCATCTCCTCAATAAAAAATAGACAAAATTACTTATGCCATCATACATCTTACCATATTAAGAAGAGTCTTATTTCTTATTTTAGTAACTCCATTCTGTTGAGGAGTTTTAGAAATAGACAACTCGATGCTCAATTCTTTTTTCATCACATAAAGTCTTAAATTCTTCAGAAAGATATTTACGACCACAGTAGGTTCTCAAGGCTTTAATCCTTATATCTAATTGATTTTTCACTATATTTATAAAAGTCTTGAAGCAACTCAAAGCTTTGGATTTGTAGGATATCAAATAGACGAGACCATATCTTAAATAGTCATCTATGAAGGTGATGAAGTAGTAGGCCCTATGCCTAGCCCTCACATTCATTAGACCACATACGTCAGAATGAATTAATTACAAAGAAAATTCGGCTCTAGTTATTTTACCAAATATTTTTCTAGTTAGTTTTCCTTTAAGGCAATGCTCACAATTAGATAATTTGACTTTTTCTAAATTACTTAAGAGGCTTTGTTTTGCTAATTAACTCATTTGATCTTGGCCATTGTGATTCAATCTAGCATGTCATAAATGCATATCAACTTCATGATCATGCGAAGAAGTAACTAAAGAAAAACTAGCATTATTATTGAAATCGATATAATCAACATCCATAATAATGAAACCATCCAGTATAAAATCAGAACCATAAAATGTTGTACCCAAACACAAAAGTATATTATCATCACAAAAGTACCAATTGAAATCAAATTTCAATAACATAAGAACATATACTAAATTCCTACGAATACTTTGAGCATATAGTACAATATGTAGGAGAAGGGTTCGACCACCACGTAAAACTACTTTACATGTGCCTATTCCCTTAACTGAAATTCTTACATTATTTCCCATATAGATTCATCTCTCTCTATCAGGTACTCATTAGAAATCTACGAAGGTCCCACGATCCTTCGTTACATGGTCGGTTGCTCCTGAATCAACAACCCATAAAGGATTAAATTTAGTTAAGAACAGAGAATTAGATACACAAGATTTACTTATATATGAGTAAATTGGGTGTACCTTTTTAGGCTTAGTGCAATCTCTTGTATAGTGCCTCTTTTATTGACAGTTGTAGCACCTCACACGTGTAACATTGGTATTTCTCTTATTCTTAGACCTTGCTTTCTTCTTATGTTCTTATTTTTACTTTTTAGGCCCTTTAGCCTTCCTTTTGCATTGGTTCTTGCGCTTGTTATTGTTGAAACTTGTTCCAGCAGAGGAGCTTCCTTGGGCGTAATGCACTTGTGCATTAACTCTGACTGACGCAAGTCGATCTTCCTCTAACTCCAAATGTCATGCATCATCCTCAAAGTTCCTTATATTTTTTGAGTGTGTTAGGTACATCCTCATGTGCTCCCAACTGTTAGGCAAAGAGCGGATGACAGCTTGAATCTTTTGCTCTAAAGTCAACACATGACCGACTTCATTCAACTCACTAATCATATTGGACATCTCTCTTAGATATTTCTTCATTGTATGATCAGGACGTTTCTTATAGGTGTCAAACTTTATAGTCAATGATCAGAGCTTAGTCAAGGACACACCTCCAAACTTCTCCCTCAAAGCATTCCAAAGTTCTGACAACTGCCACCAAGTCCGTTATTGCTGAACTTAACAAAGACCTCAAGTTAAATGAGGATAATTATGAGGTTTGGAACATGAAAATTCAATATGTGCTTAAAGAATAAGAGATTATTGACATGCTCAACATTGTTATGACTGAACCTGAGGATGGATCCACTATCCAGCATAGGCAGGATAGAGAGGCGTACCAAACATGAAAGAAAAAGAATTCTTCTGCTTAGTGCGATGAATGATGACATTGCTAAGCAATTCAAAAGGTATGAGAATGCTATTGATCCTCATGATCTTCAATGATTAATGGTTGCACTTTGTTAGGAGAATAGGTAATACACACAACTAATATGCATCCAACATATTAACCAATAAAATCTCCCACTAGACCTAAAATCAAAGAGGTTACTATATTTCCAATTACCATCCAAGTTCTAATGTTTGATATTACTAGTTAAAAGATCATGCATATTAGTAAAAATTATTGGATCAAACTTTTAAGTTCTCTAACTCTAAAGTTTTATGATCACACAATTGGTCATTTGCATAATAAATTTAAATAATGTAATGCATAAACACATTCAAATATTGTAAATAAACGCAATTAAATAGGCAAAATAAGAAATTGCATTTATTGATAACATATTCTCAAATATTTATTAAGAAATTGTAAAAGAAACCAAAACCATAAATGATCATCCAAATCCAACAATCATAACAAAATAATGATGTCCTAAACATCATATGATATCACTAAAATAATAGTTACTAAAACTATTTTAAAGAACTGTCGCTTTAGGCAGATAAATGCCCAATAAGGGGTAAGACTCTATTAGTCCATACTTGAGTTCACAAGAGACATAATATAGGATTTATTTTTTGTATTGTAGACGCTTCACAATTCGTCCACTTCTTAGGACCATATTTTCATGAGGAAGAACTACTCTCATCACTCCTCATCTTGATATGATTTTCACAAATGATTTTATAGCATCATAATAGTTGTGATCAACCCATTGTTGATATAAAACTTGCCTATAATCCCTAAGATTTAGGGTCTCTATCATATCAGACATAAGACCATCGAGGTCACGACCTCGAGAGTAACCATCATACAAAATGCACTTTCGCATCTTTCCATAAACACGTACAATATGCTCAATTAATGCATCAATGTCATCAAAATGCCTCATAGTCTCCATCTTCATCTTACGAATCTCTTTTCTAAGATGATAGATCTTTCGCTGATGAAATTTAGTCCTAATCACTGCGGGTACAAGCATAATGACTCCTTTTCTATACACAATATAGAAAAAAAATTTTGGTTTATCACACAAAGTAATAATCTAAGGATAATTGAAAACTTATTTTCAATTAATATCATTATGCATGGAGACAATAAAAAAAATTCCAAAAATACAATTTTAAAATTCTGATTTTCACAAATTATATTATTGAAAACAAA
>CATIWO010025895.1:0-26558 GCA_949673435.1 Macaranga tanarius | reverse complement strand
AGGAATGGTGTGGTTATCAGAAATAATGAGAGGGAATGAAAAGAGATGTATTAATATGTTTAGAATGAAAAAAAAATATATTAATAAATCTTTGTCAAGATTTAGAAAATAAATATGGACTCTTAGCTTCAAAAAGGATGTCGTTTTTGGAAAAAGTAGGAACGCTTTTATATGTTCTTGCTTTTGGTGCTTCTAATAGACAAAGTCAAGAATGATTTCAATATTCGGGTGAGACAGTCAGCAATAATTTTTATGAAGTGATGATAGCAATGCTAAAATTTTCAATAGACTTAATAAAACTTGAAGACCCAACATTTAGTACTATTCCTCTAGAGATACTGAAAGATAATAGATATATGCCTCACTTTAAGGTAAAATTCTTATATGTTTTTTTTAATTATATTATACACATAACTAATTATATTTTTAAATTAGAATTGTATTGGAGCTATAAATGGCACTCATGTAGTGTAAGAAAAAGATTTAGTATGATTAATTAGGTAAAAAGGAGTGCCAACATAAAACATAATAGCTGTATATAGTTTTGACATGCAATTTATAGTTGTAATAACTGGATGGGAAGGAACTGCTCATGATGGATGACTTTTTTCAACATACAATTCATAAAAAGGAATTAAATTTTTCAAAACCACCACAAGGTATAAATATATTTATTCAATTGTTATTGTTCTGATAAATTTCATTTTTTAAAAATTTAAAAATTATTTGAAATTTTATGATGTGTCATTGTAATTTATTACTGCTAAAATTTACAGGAAAATATTACTTAGTTGATGCTGGATATCAACAAGTAGAAGGATATCTTAGACCTTACAAAAAAATTAGATATTATTTACTTGAATTTCAACGTGGTGGTCAACTAAGAGGGTCTAAAAAAACTTTTAATTGTTGGCATTCATCACTCAGATGTTGTATTGAAAGAATATTTAGTGTTTGGAAAACTAGATGAAAAATACTAAAACTCATGCCTTCATACTCATTCAGCACACAACGAGATATTATGGTGGAACAATGGCGTTACATAACTATATTCGAACAAAGTCATTGAGTGATCTAATATTTATGTGATTTGATCAAAATTCAAAATTTATGTCGCCTAATATTTTTCCAATATCATATAGTGATTTAATGCATGAAAGTGATGAAGAATCTAGTATAGTTCAAATGGAAGTATTGTATGATCAAATAACTTCTAGTTTAATGAGGGAAAAAAATTCTTTAAATAGTATAAATAATATATTTATTTTTTATTAAACTGTATTATTTTTAATATTAAATATCTTTATATATATATATATATATATATATATTGTTAGACATTTGCATAATCATAAGATAATCCACCCTTATTTTGACATTAACAATCAATTTTGATATTACTAATGTTTATGTTTAAGTATGATTATTAGATAGATAAGTATATTTGATAATGTAAGCTATGAATGGTGATTGTAACTCTATGGAAGTCCTCAAGACTCTTTGTGAAGCCTCCAAATGATCTCTAACACTTGTGGAATATTTTGAAGACATTTTATTCAAGTTTCCAAGTGAAAAATAAAGCTCATGATCGTGAACATATTGGTCACGATCGTGAGCAAGGCAAGCCACACAAGTGACAAATGAGCTTCATTGTGCAAAATTTCTTGCACCCCTCACGGTCTGCCCCTCACAGTCGTGAGAGGCAAGGTCATGATCGTGACTACCAAGTCACGATCATGAGGTGATCATGAGCAGTGCTCTCCTGCACCAATGGTCAAATTTCAAGCTTCAATGACTACATTTTCAACCCTCACGATCGTAATGGGTGAGTTACGATTGTGAGGAGCACTTTCTCTGTAAAAAAACTAATTTTTTGTTTAATGGAGATTGAAGTTAATTTGGATAATTGTGGTACTTCCTAATAGCTAGTTTTTTATGATTCATTATAAATGCAAGCCTTCTAACTTCATTTAAAAAGGTTACAAGAGTTGGAAATGCAATCAATTTCTCTTAGGACTTGTTCAACCTCTAAAATTAATCCTTTTATACAAGTTTCTTGAGTATGGGTTGTGTTAAGTTAGATTCTCTCTTCTTATTAATTCTTGGGTTAAGATTAAAGGAAGTGAGGTGTCTATCTTATGATTGGTTCAAGTGTTAACCATCAAAACACTTTGAATTGTGATTGTGGTTTGAGTTGAGCTAAGAAAAACTCTTGTTATTGTAAAAGTTTGAGTTGAGACTCAAAACTCATTTGTGTTGTACTCAATCTAAGTAATAGATTAGTGTGGTGATTCAAAATCCTAACTTGGGATAAGTTAGGTGGAGACGTAGGAATGTTTAAAAATCCGAACTCCTTAAATCATTATGCATTTGTGTGATTGTTGTCTTTGTTCTTCTACCCTTGTGCTTATTATTTTTTTAATCTTCTATTAAATTCTCATTAATCCTATTCACCCCACTCCCTCTAGGGTTTTTTAATTGGAATCAGAGCTTAAATTCTAGGTCCTTTATTGCTAGAATTAAGATCATAGGGAGTGAATTTCTAAACTTTCAATCTCTTAGACCATTCTTTGATGGAAATAACTATCCTCATTAGAAGTACAAGATGGAGCTATATCTTGATAGTGATCCCATTATACTTTGGAATGTAGTGCTTCAAGGATGGAGTCTTCTAATTGAATAAGTTGATAATCTATAAGTGCTTGTAGATAGAGCCAAGTGGAGTCAAAATCAAAAGGAAGATAACTACAAGAATAAGAAGGCTATGACCATTCTTCTTGCGTCTATATCTAGAGAAGAAGGTAGTAAAGTACAACATTACATTTCAGCTAAAGAAGTATGGGAGACTTTTGAGAATGACTAAGAAGGAAATGTTCAAGTGAGAAGAAAGAAGGTTCAACTCTATGTATATGAATATGAGCTATTCAAGATGAAGCCTCAAGAATCCATTACCGAAATGACAAATATGTTGAATGCTCTTCTTATAACCTTGAGGAAGTTGGAAAAGCATTACTCAAAAGAAGAAGTCAACATAAAAATCCTGAGAGTACTACCTAAGAAGGATTGAAATATTAAAAGTCACTTTTATTGAGGAAGCTCATGATTTGTCAAAGCTCTCCACTGATATTCTTATTAGAAAATTATTGAATCATGAGTTCACTCTAAAGTAAAGAAAGGAAGAGAAAGTGGAAAAAGAAGAGAAGAAAAAGGGAATTGCCTTAAAAGCTATTTAAGATGATGGTGAAGAAGAAAGTCTTGAGGACTCTAGTAATGATGATGCTGAGATAGCTATGATCACTAGAGCTTTCAAGAAATTTCTTAGAAAGAAAAATTTCTCAAGATAAAAAGATAATAAGAAGAATGAATGAAAGAGGCCAAAATAAGTCACTTGCTATGAATGCAAGAAACCGATTCATATAAGAAATGAATGTCCAAAGCTCAAGTTCAAGAGCAAGGAAGATAAAGAAAAGAAGAAAGCCTTCAAAGTAACTTGGGATGATTCATCTGATTTTGAAAGGGAGAAAGAGAACCAAGAAGTGGTCAATCTATGTTTCATGGCTCTTGAGGACAAAAAGGTACCCTCTATTTCTTATTCTTCTCATTGTGATGATGACGAAATTGATTGTGATGATGATGATGAGAGCTCTATTGTGAGCAAACTTGTTTTAAAATGTAAAAATCTGCTTTTAAAGAAAAAATTTTACAAACAAGAGTTTTCAAAGATGTAAAAGAATTTAGGACTTTGAAAAATAAATTTTTTGAAATAATTTCATCAAATGAGCAGCTCTCCAATTACTTGAAAGCCTCTAGCTCTTTAAAGTGTGAGCTTGAAAAAAGCAAAAAAGAGAATGAGAAGCTTTCAAATGAGATGCTTGAGTTAAAGAATTCCACTTCCAAATTTCATAAAAGAAAGGAAAGTCTTGATAATATCCTAGTATCACAAAAAGGTTATGGTGATAAATTTAGACTTGGATATTCTCATAATACTCCCTCATCATCATCTACTTCTAGCAAGTTTGTTAAAGCCAAACTTGATTCTTCACTCATTCCATGCACTAGCTCTAAGACTCAAGCTAACATAGCTAAAGAGGTATCATAATCTAGAGCTAAGTCATTCAAGACTTATCCCCCCATGGATCAAAGACCTAAGGCATAAGCTAAAAGACCTCAACCAAAGCATGCTTTCATGTACACAAAGAAACACATACACCTAAGTATTCAATCTCACATTATCAATCACATACTTATGAATGTATATCTCATGTAGATTCAAGAATATATAAACCCAATAAAAAATACACACAACACTCTCATACACACTCCAAAGTCAATATGCCTTATAGAAAGCATGCATCTAGACTTAATATATTTGCAAATGTAAAATACTTCTATTGCATGACACTTGGGCATACTAGTAATGTGTGCTATTATAGAAAATTGCACTTGAAACTATATATTTCCTTTGGATTATTATAAGACTAACCAACCTAGACTACTTAAGGTTTGGGTTCAAAAGAAAGCTTAATTTGTTGTTGTGTAGGTGTGCTTGAAATCCACCAAGAGCAAAAGTCAATAGTACCCAGATAGTGGATGTTCAAGACACATGACCGGAGATAAAAACCAATTCACTTCTCTTGAAACCAAATATGGAGGTAGTGTCACTTTTGAAGACAATGCCAAAGGGACGATTGTGGGAATTAGCAAGATAAGTAACCCAGAATCTCTCTCTATTCATCATATCTTACTTGTTGATGGCTTAAAACATAACTTGCTTAGTATTAGTCAATTGTGTGACATGGGAAATAAAGTTACTTTCTATCCTAAAAATTGCTTTGTTAATAACCTTAATGATGACAAAGTAATTTTTAAAGGTGAACGAGTTGACAGTGTATATATCATTGACTTAAATAATATATGCAATAAGGAATATAAATGTTTTATGTCTATTTCTCATGACACATAGACATGTCATAGAAGGTTAAGACATGCTAATTTTGAATTGATTGATGACATTATCAAAAATTAACTTATGGATGAATTACCTAAACTCAAGTTCACCAAAGACAAGATATGTGATGCTTACCTCTAGGCCACTTGAGCTAATACACATAGATTTATTTGGACCAACTAGAGTAGCTAGTTTAGGTGGAATGCATTATGCATTTGTCCTTGTTAATGATTACTCTAGATTTACTTGGGTATGCTTTCTAACTCATAAGAATAATACCTTTGATGCTTTTAAAAGTTTTGCAAAAAGAGTTCAAAAAGAAAAAGGTTTTTGTATTACTAGCATTAGAAGTGATCATGGAACCGAATTTGAAAATGAATTTTTTTACTCCTTGTGCAATGAAAATGGGATTTTTCACAACTATTATTCCCCTAGAACACCACAACAAAATGGGGTAGTTGAGAGGAAGAATAGAACTTTGGCAAAGATGGCTAGAACTATGCTTCATGAGTATAAGTTACCACTATACTTTTAGGCAGACGACGTCAATACCGCTTGCTATATTTCAAATCATGTTTTCAAAAGACCAATTCTAAATAAAACTTCTTATAAGCTATGGAACAAAAGAAAATCCAAGATTTTATATCTAAGAGTATTTTGATGCAAATGCTTCATATTAAATACTAAGAAAAACCTTGGGAAATTTGATTCCAAAGTAGATGAAGGAATATTTCTTGGTTATTCCACCTCTAGTAAAGCTTATAGAGTCTTTAATAAAAGAACTCTAGTAGTTGAAGAGTCCATGCATATTTTATTTAATAAATCTAACCCACTTGATCTAAGAAAGAATTATGTTATTGTTGATGACTTGGTAGGTGACTTTATGGACATAAACTTAGAAGATAATGGTGCATCAAAATCATTGGAACTAGGAGAAGCATCAAAAAAGGAGGTTCAATAAGCATCCTCACCAAGGATGGAGCTTCCAAAAGATTGTCATATTGGCACTATAAGAAGGATGATCCTCAGGATCTAGTTATGGGTAATACATCAAAAAGGGTAACTACTAGATCTTCCTTTAAAGATTTAGTTAATCTTGCTTTTATTTCTCAAATTGAGCTAAAGTTTATTAATGAGGCTTTAGAAGATAAATATTGGGTACTTTCTATATAAGAGGAACTCAATTAATTTGAGAGAAATATGGTTTGGGACTTAGTTTTGAGACCTAAGAACTATTCTATTATTGGCACTAAATGGGTTTATAGAAATAAATTAGATGAACAAGGTGTCATTACTAGGAATAAAGCAAGATTGGTGGCCAAAGGTTATAATCAAGAAGAAGGCATTGATTATAATGAAACCTTTACCCCCATTGCACTGTTAGAGGCCATTAGGATGTTACTTGCATTTATATCTTACATGGATTTCAAATTATATCAAATGGATGTAAAAAGTACTTTTCTAAATAGTTACATCCAAGAGGAGGTATATGTTGAATAACCTCTCTATTTTGAAAATCACAATTTTCCTAATTATGTTTTTAAATTAACTAAGGCATTGTATGGATTGAAACAAGCTCCTAGAGCTTATTATGAAAGGTTAAGTAGCTTCCTATTAGAGAAGGGGCTCTCAAAAGGAAAGGTTGATACTACACTTTTCATTAAGAAGTTCAATAATGACTTATTAATTGTGTAAATATATGTGAATGATATTATTTTTAGTGATACTAACCATTGCTTATGTAAGGATTTTTCTAGGTTAATGCAAGGTGAATTTGAGATGAGTATGGTAGGTGAACTTAAATTCTTCCTTAGACTACAAATCAAGTAATGCAAAGATGGGATTTTCATCAACCAAGCAAAATACACAAGGGACATTCTCAAAAATTTTGGGATGGATGGAGCTAAGCCTAGCAAAACACCAATGAGTGCCACCACCAAACTATCTAAGGATGAGAGTGGCAAACCCGTTGATGAAAAGAAATTTTGAGGTATGATCGGATCACTTTTTTATTTAACCACTAGTAGACCTGACATTATGTTTGCTACTTGTTTGTGTCCAAGATTCCAATCATATCCTAAGAAATCACACTTGAATGCCATTAAATGCATCATGAAGTATTTTAGTAGTACATTGTATTTAGGACTTTGGTATCCTAGAGGTTCATCCTTTGATTTAGTTAACTTTTCGGATGTGAATTTTGCCAGTAGTCTATTAGATAGAAAAAGCACATTCGGAACTTATCAATTTCTAGGACAATGATTAGTTTCTTAGTTTAGTAAGAAATAAGTTTCGGTTGCCTTGTCCACTGCCGAAGCCGAATATGTAACGGCTAGTTATTATTGCTCTCAAGTTCTTTGGCAAAAACAACAACTCATGGACTATGGCATTACTATTGATCACATTCCTATTAAATATGATAATACAAGTGCTATCAATCTAAGCAAAAATCCTATCCAACACTCTAGGACTAAGTACATAGATATTAGACATCATTTTCTTCGTGATCATGTTTTATGTGGTGACATTGTGCTTGAATTTATTGACTAGCAATCAACTAACTAATATTTTTACCAAGCCCCTTAATGAAGAATCTTTCTATTACATTAGGCAAGAGCTTGGTATGCTAGATGGTTCTAGTTTAAAGTAAATTAATTTAATTATTGATTAATTGTGTGTTTGTTTAATTTATGTGCTAATTAACAATTAATCTTTGAAATTAAATTCAAATGATAAATTATTTAATAGAAATATAATCATTATCCATAAAGATTATTGACATTTGCATAATAAAATATTCTTGCATATTTATTTCAAAATAATCCCTTGTTGAAAGTTTTAAAATCTGTCAATTTAATCCAAAAGGACTAAATTGCAACATCTTTTTGGATGTATCTGCAACACGCCTGAAGTCGAGGGACCAAATGGCTTCTTCGTCGTGGTCGTGAGCAGCTCGCGAGATAAGAGCTTTGCGAGAGGCTGAACTGCTCACGATTGCCTCTCATGGTCGTGAGCAGCGGGCTAGTTCAAAAAACCAGCCTTTTTTGCACTCTTCTCAATTTTTTTGAATGTTTCCAAGGCATAAACAGCTCTATTCATCCAACCATTGATTTTTTATAATCCAATGGTCATTTTTCTTCAATTTTCTCTATATAAACTAGTCATTTGCTTCATTTTCTGATCACACCTTCAATCAAAACTCTCTATTTTCAAAAGAATTCTTTTCATCTACTCCATTCAAGCTTTTTTTGCATTCTTTTTAGTGTCTTCTCATCTCCATGGCTCCTAAAATAAGTTCAAGGCAAGAAGCCTCTTCATCTACTCATCCAAGAAGATCTACAAAGGATCAACCTAAGAAAACTCCTCCCATTTCTTATACTTAAGTTCAAATTAGGGCAAGAGCTAATGAGTTCTCTTAAAGAACTCTTATTCCTTTAAGATACATGTCAAAAGTGGCACTTGAAGAGTTTGGGATCTTTGATGACGTTACCTCTTTGCTTAAAAAGGTAAGTCTACTATTCTTCCTTCCTATCCCTCTATTGTGGTTAAATTTCTTTCCACCTTTTGCCTTAGACTTTCCCACCTTGATGACAAAAATCTACTCTATAACATGAGGTTTAGGTTGGGTGGAAGGAAGAGATTTTTGAATTCTCAAGATTTTGATAGCATCTTTGGGTTCAAAAGGGGAGGTATTATTCAAGTGAACCCACATTGGTCTCCTTACAACTTTTGGATGAATCATTTGAAAGACCCTAGAGGGGGGGTGAATATGGTTGATGGTAGATTTTAAGAATTAAAAGAGAAGGCTATGAACCAAACAAGAATAAGAATAATTATATAAAGAACATAATGATTTAAAGAATTCGAATTCTCAATAATCCTATGTCTCCACCTAACTTATTCCTAAGTTAGGATTTTTAATCACCCATACCAATCTTATTACCAAAATTGTGTATAACAATGTGTTTTGAGGCTCAATACTAACCTTACATAATAATGTATTTTTCTTAGCTCAACACAAACTAATCTTTAAGAGTTTTCAAAGCTCACTCTGAAACCTTCATAGTCAAAGTGTTTTTACAATGGCTAAACACTTAACTAACAAAAGATAGCACCTCACTACCTACTTCTTTAATCCCCAAAGAATAAGTAGAAGAAAGGAGTCCCTATCTCTAATCATACAACCCAACTCTTTTAAGAGTTAAAGAACAATAAAAAATATTAAGAATGAATTATAAAGAAATGTTCAATAATGTTCAATTACATCAACCAACCAACCTCTAATAGGTTTTTGGCATTAATATATATAGAGGAAGCCAAAAACTAGTTGTTAGAGACATTAGAAGTTGTGCCCATAAAGTCCCCTTAATTTAAGCTCAAAACCATGACTTTTTGGACTGACAGATGGCTCCTCAAGAGTAGGATTGGTTCCTCACAATCGTGACCTATAAAAATATAACTGTTGGAGCATTTTTAAATATTGGTAGGGCTTCTCATGAGCTAGAACTTACTCCTCACGATCGTGAGTGGCAGATCGTGAGGGGCACTGCCCTTTTCGTCTTTTTTTCATCATTTAGAGTGGTTCTACTCACGAGCGCTGCTCACGGTCGTGACCTGGGTTGTGAGTGGTGCTGCCACCTTACTAAACTTGACATAACTTGTACATTTTAGCTCCAATTGACCCCAAACTTATTGAGCACCTCCATGTGTCTTTAAGGAACATTATAAGGGACATTTTGAATGTTTAATGAAGCTCTAAATTAACCAAAAACTTTCTCTAACATTTGAATCAACCTAAATTATAATCACACTAAAATAAACATCTTAGAAGCACAAAATTGATTGTTAAAGTAAAAACAAAAGTTGATTCTACCTTGATCATGCATAGGGTCAACATCATTGTAAACCCACTTCTTCAAACTTTATTCTGGGTTATACTAAATCTTCATCTTTTCAATCTAAAGCCCTTTGGTATATCCAAAGATTTCTAGCTTATTCAATCAATGTAAGGGGGCTAAGTCATGAGGCTATTTCTTTTGATGATCTCTATCTTCTTTATTGCACGGTTGATGGAAAAGACATTGAAATAGGGAGGTTATTTCAATGAAGGCTTTGGTTGCTTAGTGATAGTATTTCCGATAACCTTTGTATTGGAGGTTTTATCACCAAACTTGCTCAACATTTTAGGGTGAATACCTCTAATCTTGATTCCATTCCCTCTACTTTTCTTGATAACTCCTTTATTAAGAATTCTAAGCAATTCAAGAGGATAAAAAATATGTGGTATTGAAAGGATGAAGAAGTTGCACAAGATAGGTATGAAGAGCTTGAGCAATACTTTGAAGATATTGACCAATTTCAAGCTCAACAAGAAGGGGGAGATATTACTATGCCCTAAGCTCCTCCTATACCTCAAAGGAAGAGAACTAGAGGTGAAGGATCCTCAAAGGGGGCTCAATCAATTAACAATGAACCTCAATGGGTGGGAAATCTTTTTGATAGGATGTCCTTAATGAAATCCAATTTTAACTCTCACTTTGATCGCCTTGAATCTCAAGTTAATAGGAGATTTGATTAAGTTGAATCTTACATTGCTCATCTTCAATATAATGTTCACTACCTCTATGAGAGATAAGGATATGCTTGCCAATATGTTCCCTTCTCTCATCCTCGTCCACAAGATCAAAGAAGCCAAGGACATGGAGATGATCATCCTTAGTTTTTCTTCTTTTGCATTGCATTAGTTTTTAGTCTTTATGTTTTCTTCCTTTGCATTGTCATTTAAGGATCTTTAAGACTACATTTCTTTATATGATTATGTTATTTACATCCACTAGTACTAGTTCTATTATTAATGTCATATTTATGCTTTCTATTTATCCTCTATCCTCTTTATCCTTTTTATCCTTTGACAAGGGGGGAGAAATATTTTGAATGACATTGATAATTTTTTGTATATGTTATGTAAATGTTATATATATGTTTTATATATGTGATGCTTATGTGATGTACTCCTTATGACATATGATGAAGCCTTAAATATAATATATACCATATATGAAATCATTGACACTTTTATCATGATTTTTAATTACTTCCTAACATGTATTGAGGGGGAGATAATTAAATCCCCATGCATTATTGAGGAGGAGTAATCTACAATCACACACACACTTGCTCTTTTAAAATTTTATCTTTATCATTCAAAATTATTTGTCAAAGTCAAAAAGGGGGAGATTGTTGGATATTTGCATGATCATAAGATAATCCACCCTTGTTTTGACCTTGACAATCAATTTTGATATTACTAATGTTTATATTTAAGTGTGATTATTATATAGAAAAGTAGCTTTGATGATACAAGCTATGAATGGTGATTTACAACTCTATGTAAGTCCTCAAGACTCTTTATGAAGCCTCTAAATGATCCTTTACACTTGTGGAATAATTTATAGAAATTTTATTCAAGTTTCCAAGTGGAAAATGAGGCTCACGATCGTGAATATGTTGGTCACGATCGTGAGCAAGGCAAGCCACTCAAGTGACAAACGAGCTTCACTATGCAAAATTTCCTACACCCTCACGGTCGTGAGAAGTAAGGTCACGATCGTGACCACCAAGTCAAGATCATGAGCAGCACTCTCATGCACCAACGGTCAAATTTCAAGCTTCAACAGTTGCATTTTCAACCCTCACAATCATGAAGGGTGAGTCACAATCATGAGGAGCACTTTCTCTGTAAAAAAGCTGATTTTTCATTTAATGAAGATTAAAGTTAATTTGGACAATTGTGGTGCTTCCTAACATCTAGTTATTTATGATTCATTATAAATACAATCCTTCCAACTTCATTTAAGAAGGTTACAAGAGTTGGAAATGCAATCAATTTCTCTTAGCATTTGTTCAACCTCTAAAATTAATCCTTTTATACAAGTTGCTTGAGTGTGGTTTGTGTTAAGTTAGATTCTCTCTTTTTATTAATTCTTGGGTTAAGATTAAGGGAAGTGAGGTGTCTATATTATAATTGGTTTAAGTGTTAACCATCAAAACACTTTGAATTGTGATTGTAGTTTGAGTTGAGCCAAGAAAAACTCTTGTTATTGTAAAGATTTGAGTTAAGCCTCAAAACTCATTTATGTTGTACTCAATCTAAGTAATAGATTGGTGTGGTGATTCAAAATCCTAACTTAGGATAAGTTAGGTGGAGACGTACGTGTAGGCGGCGGGGTTCAGTGTGCACCCTAGTGTCTGACGACCACGTCACTTAAGAAAGAGCTCAAGACTGTGAAATCTGGAAAAAGAAACTTGCATGTGTGACATTTTTTAAGGTAAACTTAATAAACTCAAAGAAAAAGAAATGCATGCATAAAATCTCTATGTTGAAGCCTCTAAGAAGCTAGACCATACTATTTCTCAAGCTGATTCCTTGAAAAAGGAACTTCAAACTACTTTCGATGTAAATCTTGTTCTCTTATAAGAGAATGAAGAGTTACAAATAAGAGTAGATGGTCTAACTAAAGACCTTGAGAAACTCACTAAGGGGAAATAAAATCTTGATGCTCTTTTAGGCAATCAACTCTTTACAAATGGAAGACAAGGGCTAGGATATAAGAATGTTGCTAGAGCTAAGAAGTATAAAAACTACTTTGTTAAAGCATCATCTTCATCATATTCTCATGCTATATATTTCTATTAAAATCATTCTGGTCATATTGTGAAATTTTATGCTTACAAGAAAAATATTTCTAAAGCTAATTTTGTCTGGGTACCAAAAGAAACTAGGCAGATTTCTGAAACTAACCTGACAGGACCCAAACTATTTTAGGTACCTAAAAATAAGTGATCTGATTGCAGGTATGCCTAAGGAGAAAAGATATGCACAACAAGTGGTATATGGATAGTGTTTGCTCTAGGCACATGACGGGTGATTGGACAAAGTTCACCCAACTGAAAATACAAAATAGAGAAACAGTTAACTTCGGAGATGACAGCAAAGCTAAAATTATAGGACTTGGAATAATTGTCACAAATCCATCAATTGAAGAGGTATCTTTGGTTTTTGGTTTAAAGTTCAATCTTATGAGTATGAGTCAACTATGTGACAAGAACAATAGAGTCATCTTTAAACCCACTCATTGTGAAGTTCAAAGCTTGTATGATAATCAAACTCTTTTTGTTGGGAATAGAATTGAAAATATCTACTTGGTTGACTTTGAGAAATTAGATCATGCTAGCAATCTGTGTCTATCTTCTATAGATAATGATAGTTAGATTTGGCATATAAGACTTAGTCATGAAAACATACATTTGATTTCCAAGCTATCTAAAAATAAGCTTATAAATAGACCGCCGAAGCTGAAATTTAAAAAAAATATTGTTTGTGATGCTTGTCAATTGGGCAAACAAACAAGATCTTCTTTTAAATCAAAAGGGTCAGTCTTGATAACCAAACCTCTTAAATTGTTGCATTTAGATCTATTTGGTCCGGTTTCACTATCTAGCTTAGGAGAAAAATCATATGCATTGGTTATTATTGATGACTATTTAAGATTCATATGGACTCTCTTCCTAGCACATAAAGATGAGGCTTTTAACAAGTTTTCAAGTCTGTGCAAGAAACTTCAAAATCAAAAAGCTACAACATCACAATAATTCAAAGTAATCATGGAAAAGAGTTTGAGAACAAGCTATTTGAGGAATTTTATGATGAGTTTGGAATAACACACAACTTCTCAGCTCCAAGGACACCTCAGCAAAATGGTATGGTGAAAAAGAAAAATAAAACCTTGCAAGAAATGGCTCAGACAATGCTCAGTGAAGCTAATTTGCCAAAATACTTCTGGGCTTAAAGCTATTAACACAGCATGCTACATTTTAAATAGATCTTTAGTAAGATCTACCTTGAAAAGAACTCCTTATGAACTCTAGAAAGGTAAGAAACCTAATATAAGCTACTTTAAAATCTTTGGATGTAAGTACTTTGTTCATAATAACAAGAAAAGTCCTCTTGGTAAATTTGATGCAAAATTATATGAAAGAATTTTTCTTGGATATTCTAAACATAGTAAGGCTTATAGAGTTTTCAATAAAAGAACATTTAATATTGAGGAGTTAATTCATGTTGTGTTCAAAGAGACTAACCAAACTCTACCAAGTAGAGATATTATTATTGACTTTCTTGTAGGTGCTGAAAATTCTAGACAAGAGCAAAAGGAACAAGGTGAA
This sequence comes from Macaranga tanarius, assembly GCA_949673435.1. Taxonomy (NCBI): domain Eukaryota; kingdom Viridiplantae; phylum Streptophyta; class Magnoliopsida; order Malpighiales; family Euphorbiaceae; genus Macaranga; species Macaranga tanarius. Next base: position 12,385 of record CATIWO010025895.1, on the reverse strand, counting down.
GAGACTGAAGAAAAAGAGGCCACACAAAATCAAAAAGCTATCAGAGTTGAACAAAATCAGTTTGAGGAAAATTTTGAAAATCAACTTGAGCTCACATTGGAACCCCAAGCTAATGAGACTGAAGAAAATTAGAGAAGTCCTAAAAGAGAGCTACCTGAAGAATGGAGGTACCACAAATATCACTCAAAGGACAATCTCTTGACAAGTCCTTCAAGCAAGCTCACAACAAGAAGTAGCTTCAAGAAAATGATTAGAAATGTGGCTTATGTCTCCAAAATAAAGCCAAAACCTATTGATGAAGCCCAATAAGATGAAAATTGGATTTTGGCCATGCATGAGGAACCACATCAATTTGAGAGAAATAGTGTCTAAAAATTAGTTCTAAAGCCAAAGAACCAAACAGTGATTGGAATAAAGTGGATCTTCAGAAATAAGTTGGATGAGCATGGAAATGTGACAAGGAACAAAGCCAAACTTATTGTTAAAGGTTACAACCAAGAAGAGGGAATAGACTTTGATGAAACTTTTTCACCGGTTGCTAGACTTAAAGCAATAAGAATCCTTTGTGCATTTGCTTGTCTCAAAAACTTCAAGTTATACCAGATGGATGTGAAGTATGCTTTTCTCAATGGGTACTTAAATGAGAAAGTATACGTAAATCAGCCCCTTGGATTTAAAGACCATGACAAGCCCGATTTTATTTATAAGCTAACAAAAACCTTGTATAGTCTCAAACAAGCTCCCATAGCATGGTATGAGAGACTAAGCAAGTTTTTCTTAGAAAAAGGCTTTTCAAGGGGAAAGGTGAACAAAACACTCTTTACCAAAAATTAGCTTGAGAATATTCTAATAGTCTAAATCTATGTTAATGACATTATTTTTAGAGCTACTGATGGGAGCATGTGAAAACAGTTTACTGAAATGATGATGGGTGAGTTCGAAATGAGTATGATGGGAGAATTGAATTTCTTCTTAGGCTTGCAAATCAAACAATGTGAGGATGGTGTCTTCATAAATCAGTCTAAGTATATCAAGGAGCTACTAAAGAAATTCAAAATATCTGAAGCTAAAATCAGCAAGACCCCCCTGAGTGCAACCACCAAGTTAGAGAAGGATGAGAAAGGTAAAGATGTTAATATCAAAATGTATCGAGGTATGATTAGCTCTTTACTCTATCTCACGGTAAGTAGGCCTGATATTCACTTTAATGTATGCTTGTGTGCAAGATTTCAAGCTAATTCTAAAGAGTCATATTTGACAGCCATTAAAAGGATCATAAGGTAGCTTGTGGGAACTCAAGACTTAGGTCTTTGGTACCCTAAAGACACTTAATTTAATCTTGTGGCATATAGTGATGCTGACTTTGCAGGAAGTAGAGTTGATCTGAAGAGCACATCTAGCACATGCCAATTTCTAAAGAATGCACTAGTCTCATGGTTCAACAAAAAGCAAACCTCAGTTGCTCTATCCACTACTGAAGCTGAATAGATAATGGTTGGAAGCTGTGTAACTTAAATTTTATGGATCAAGTAAGAGCTAGAGGACTATAGCTTGAGGTACACTCACATCCCTATCTTATGTGATAACACTAGTGCCATAAACTTGTCTAAAAATCATATGTTGTATTCAAGAATAAAGCATATAGAGATTAGGCATCACTTCATAAGAGACCATGTTCAAAATGGAGACATCAAACTGATTTTTGTTTCTTCTAAAAATCAACTTGCTGATATCTTTACAAAGCCTTTAAGTGAAGATCAGTTTTGCAAAATCAGAAGAGAGTTGGGTCTAATAATGGTTTTATGGTTGATGGTAGCGTAGGTTCAGTGTTTGGTAGTTGTAATTGGAAAAAAGGTTTTTGGAAATAAAAACAATCAAAATGACAATCAAAACAATCAAAATTAAAAGCGCACACAAAGAAAGGAGGGAGAAGAAAAGAGTTACAATCCATTTCATGCAAATAAAATGAAAATAAATAAAACATAATTTAAAGGAACTAAAAATCCAAAAATAAATTTAATAGCCCGTGGGCTATTTAATGTTTGGGCTTATAACACAAATAAGAGTTAAATTTTCCAAAAAGCAAATAACCTATAAAAATATAACAAAGTTAGTACAAAATAAAAATAACCAATAATTAAATTCTAGCTAGATTAATCAAAAGAAAAATTAAATCTAAAATTAATTAAAAATTTCAAATAACTCAATTAAATTAACAAATAATTATTCAACTAACATTTAAATCATGCATGCATAATTAAATAAAATCACCAAGAAAATAAAATAAAATATCACATAGAATAAACACAAATAAACAAATAAAAGCATAGTTAATAAAATATTAAAAAAACCAATGAAAAATTAAAAAGGATGAAAAAAATTAAAGAGGAAAAAAATAATTAATTAATTAAATAAGGCAACGTGCATGGCAACAATGCCATGCACGTTGCCAAAAACAATAAAATGTTGGTTGATGGGCAAAAAAATGAGTGTAACGTTAATAAATAGAGGCGACGTCTCTACGAAAAGACGTTGCCTCTATTTCTTCCGTAAATTTAGATTTTTACAAATTAAATTCAGTCTTTTATTTATCCAATTTTCCTTACAATGAGGTCACAAATCAACACAGACTTACTAAAAATATCACAGCAACAACACAATATGAATAAAAATAACTACAAGAGAATTATCAAAAAAAATATCAAAAAAACAAAGTATATAAAAAAAAGAAGGAAAATTTACTGAAGAATCAAGTTGAAAATAGTTTGGCCCTCAGATTTTAATTTTGGATGCTCTTGACTTTAGCAAGAATTGGATTCTGGAATTTTGTCTTGAATTTCTTTTTTTTTTTTCAGTTTCTCTCTTTGCGGGTTTTTTTTTGTATTTTTTTTTTCTTTCTGATTTTTTTTATCTTTTTTTTCCTGATTTTTCCCCCACCAAAACCAATCCCCCTTGCAGAGATAAAATCCCCTCACTTATATCCATCTCCCCTCATTCATGTTCATTAATCATGTCCCTCTCCTCTCCCATGTACGTGGGAGAAGTGTTACAGAATATGAGAAACCCACGTTATGTAATTAAAGAGCGTTTATTTTTTTTCTGCTCTTTATTAGGGAGGCGTCGCCTTAGCCGTGTAGAGGCGACGCCTCTAACATGAAAAGGTGTTGACTTTATTTCACTAAGGCGACACCTCTATGAAGTAATTCCGTGGGCTGGGCTAATTATTTGGGCTATGATGGGTTTGGTTCAATTGGGTTGTAGGCTATTTGGGCTCTGATGGGTTTGGTTTAATGGGTTTGGTTTGATGGGTTTAGTTTAGTGGGTTTGGAAGGTGTATTTGGGTCTCTCATAATTGGGCTAGAATCCAATTCCTTTACTGAGATGTACTTTCTATCATTTTCATCACTAGACTTTTACCTCGTGGGCCGGGCCAGACCATGTGTCCACAGTTTACCTCCCTGCTTTTTAAAAATTGAAATGCAAGTAATATAATAAGATTTATAAAAAAGCATATGCAAGCATTACAATAATTCATGAAAAAGTAGATAAAATGCAAATAACGAAGAAAGATTCCAATCTTTGAGGTAAGATATTTGAAAACAGATAAAAGATTCTGATTTTTATTCCGTTAACTTTGATGTTCAAATCAAGAGGTTTCTTGAATCCGGAGATTCAATTTGTGCACCGTCATCCTCGGGGTACAACCTGAGAGGTGTGGTTTTATCACCATCTAACCTTGGTGTCCGAACCAAGAGGCTTCTTGAATTTTGAGATTCAATTTATGTACCGTCATCCTTGAGATACAACCCGAGAGGTGTGGTTTTGTCATCGTCCAACCTTGGTGTCCGAACCAAAAGACTTCTTGAATCCTGAGATTCGATTTATGTACCGTCATCCTTGGGGTACAACCCGAGAGGTGTGGTTTTTTCACCGTCTAATCTTGGTGTCCAAACCAAGAGGCTTTGAGAGAAGAAACATGCCTTATCACCACCACCGGTATCAAGCAAAAACAAATGAGTTGATCCATATAGCCACTTTGGGCGTCTGGCCAAAAAATGGGTGAATTAAGCCGTATAGCCGCTTCGGGCGTCAGGCGAGATCAACAAATATGAGCCATATACCCACTTCGGGCATTTGGTCAAAATAGATGAAATGAGCTATATAGCTACTTCGGGCATCAGGCAAAAATGAATGAAAAGAGCCATATAGCCGTTTTGGGCATCAGGCAAAAAGTATTTTTCAAAACACAACTGGGCTGATGCATGTATGATTGAAATACTTAAAATCTTGTGAAAATAATTTTAATAAACACAACTTCGTGTGATGTATGTATACATAAGTTTTATAAAGTAAATTTTGCAAAATAAGCGACTAGTCAAATGCCTCTTCCATTTAGAGCTCATCCTGGGAAATTGGTGTCCTCTTCTATCATAGAATCCAAATTTATAAATTAAGTCTATCATAGACTACCATTATGACCAGTATTATTGAAAATAAAAACTGAGACCCTCTATGGTTAGAACAGGATGATGACACAACAAATGCCTCTTGACTTGATTACGGTCTAAGAGTGCTTGGCTGTTGCAGGACTATAATGATCATAGTCAATGTGAAATAAATACTTCATCTGCCCTCTAGTAAAATTCTGCCACACTTTAAGTCCACTTGATTGCCCCCCAACTTGAAATTGTAATTATTTTTATTTTTTATATTCCCTCTTTTGCCTACGTCGCCCTTTTTAAGGGTTTTCAAACCTAGCTAGGTCTTTTATTTTTCTTATTTTTTATTTTCCTCTTTTGCCTAGATCGCGCTCTCTTTCTGAGAGTTTTCAATCTAGCTGGTGGTTGTAAAATCATGCTGATGATTAACTATTGTCGGTTGGCCTGACTGCCTGATATTTATGCTGTAGTAGTGTGCTCGTTACTCACTGCTGACTTGATACTCATACGACTAACTGTTTGATGTCTAGGTTGCTAACTTTCTGATGTTCATATGAATTTGCTACTGATTCACAAAGTCCATATATGATACTTTGTGTGCTAATATCACGTCAATCATGCTCATTTTATATGATTACTCATTCATTACAACTGTGCACATTATATTATGCTTGTTATTGACCAGCCTCTTGTAGGTTTTTTAGTCAACTATTTTTTTCAGCTCACAAGGATTTAAGACAGGTTGATAAAGATGGGTGTTGGAGGAAAATTTTTATTTTGATTATGGTAAAGATGAGAAATTTTCAATGGCTACTCAGGGATCGACTTTCTCAAAGATAGGTGGCATTAAATATTTTTCTTCCTTATTTCTCCTCCTTCCTCTTCTTTCTTTCATTTCCTTTTCTTTTCTTTTTTTCTCTTTATTTCGTCTTGTTTTTTTATTTTTCATGATTTTTTTTATTTTTTATTTGAAGAGGGTCGATGCAAAGGAGAGGCGAAAGGTTTGATGCCCAAAGGAACATTGAAAGTCAATCTTGACATTTAACCATTTTTATTCACTGGAGATTTCTTTTTTTTTTGTCTCTCTCTCATTCAAGCATAATATAGTGTGCACAATCATAAAAAACTTGTAATCATATAAATCAAATAATCAAACATTCATTAACACAAAAATGGAAAAGTTGTAACAAACATTGTTCAGATTTATTACAACCATAGGAGATAACAATAGTCAATCATCAATGTCCAACTGAATATCACCCTCAATTTGCACATTAAAGTGGTACAGCTCCTCAAAATTTATGATGCCCATGTTCTTCAGCTTGTCAGCGATCGGTGAAATGTAAGCTTCTACAGCTATGAACAGTTGATCTGATTCTGCAAGTTTATACCTCATCAGAGCCAACTTTCCTCTCCATCTAGTTAGGAAGCTTTTGAAGGATTCATCAGGCTCTTGATTTATTTTTTACAACTCTTTGAGGGAGACTTCAAACTAAGAATTCAACCCATATTGCTTGATAAAGACTAACAAAGCTCCTTCCAGCTCTGTTGAATATGTGCATCAAAGGTATAGTACCACTAAATAGTAGCTCCCGTTAATAACAACAGAAATTTTTTAATGATTTGTGCCTTAGTCAGTCTAGTGGGCTTTATGAAGGCGATATACTGTCGAAGGTACAGGTGAGGGTCATCTGCCCCATCATACTTCTTGATATCAGGAAACTTATATTTTGGGGGTAGTGGTTCTTCATTATCCAGATCCAGGTCGGAAAAATTATGGTTGGGCCTAAGTTTCTTCATCATAACTTGCAGCTAATCCATCTGTTTTCTCATATCTTTCTCCCATTCGGGTTCAGCTGAATTTTCTACTACTTTCTATTTTCCTTTAAGCGGTTCACCGACTATAGTTCTGGTTTCAGAGTCCTCCTCCTCTATAGGCCTCTTTCCAAACATCTCAGTAAACACCTCTCTACACATTTGTCGTACCTCATCCCTGAATTCCTTCAGAATTTCTTGCCTAAGGGATTCTAGATCAAAATTAGAGAGTTCCGATATTCTGTTCTCCTTATAGTATGGTTCCAATTGACTAGTTGGATTCTTAATATTAGAGTATTAAATTGCCCTTGACTTGCTTTCAAACAGAATAAACTTTCGGTTGTAAAAAAAAGAATTTAAAAATGAAGATGAGTGACATGTATGCATGAAATGCAAATAATTTTTTAAAATTTATAAATTTTTGAACTTTTTTTTTTGCAAGGAGTTTACAAAACAAATACATAAATAACAAACACACACAAGTCTCGATAACGAAGCCTTCCAACCTTATTTCTCCCACACATATGTTCACAGTGAGTCTCTTATCCTAGGAATTTTAGTTTGGATTTTAATTATCAATAAGGGATAATAAAATTGACGTACATGCATAAGCTCTCGAGACGTAACAAACAAGTAGATATCTCATTAATAAAATCAAAGTCCAATACAATGGGCTATGGTAGAATGACAAAAGCCCAATCTAAAATGGATCATCATTATTGGGCTTGGGCTTTATTAAAGAGACTACTATATGGCATCAGAATACATACATTTAGGGGAACCTTAAAGGTAGTTGCTAAGGTACTTACAAGAGCTGAGTCTTAGGAAAGTCAAAGGCTCCCACAGTCTATTATATACTTTTTTTCGTCTTCCCACTCAAGGGTCCAAATGACGTACTCATTTGTACTGCACTATGAGTGACAATAGTTATATACTCCACCACCAGGTTTGAATGAAACACAGGCAGCAGAGCAATAACCATTGTTGGATTATTTGGGACTGTGTGCACAATATGTGAGAATGGTGTAATGAATGCAGAAAGAATAACTAGATAATTAAAAATAATAAAACATAAAATACTGGAATCAGTTTCTCTATCCCTAGTGGAGTCGCCACTGTAGGCGGTGAGGTTCAGCGCTCGCCCAAGTGTCCGGTGACTACGGTACTGTGCAGACTCAGGGCCCATTAGGAATACAACTTTGGGCCTTTTATAGGCTTTGGTTGGAGAATGGAGTCGCCACTTAGGTGAAATCCGGGACACTTTTACAGCAACTGGATTCGACGGAGGAAGTCCAGCAGCCGTCCTCAGAGATTGGGTTCGGAAACTGGGTATGGGCTTTTGAATGGCCCACCGGACCTTGCGATCGGCCTCCGTTTGTGTTTTATATTTTATTATTTTTAATTACTTAATCATTCATTTAATTACATGCAAATAAGCCCCAATCAATTTTCAAATTTTATATTTTAGCTCAAGTTTATTTATTAAGTCCATTTTCATGCAATTTGGTCATTGAATCATACATCCACATACATCATTCACACAATCCAAAATAAAAACAATAAAAATAACAATCAAAACAATCAAAATTAAAAGCGCACACAAAGAAAGGAGGGAGAAGAAAAGAGTTACAACCCATTTCATGCAAATAAAATAAAAATAAATAAAATACAATTTAAATGAACTAAAAATCTAAAAATAAATTTAATAGCATGTGGGCTATTTAATGTTTGGGCCTGTAACATAAATTAAGAGTTAAATTTTCCAAAAAGCAAACAACCTACAAAAATATAATAAAGTTAGTGCAAAATAAAAATAACCAATAATTAAATTCTAGCTAGATTAATCAAAAGAAAAATTAAATCTAAAATTAATTAAAAATATCAAATAAGTCAATTAAATTAACAAATAATTATTTAACTAACATTTAAATCATGCATACCTAATTAAATTAAATCACTAAGAAAATAAAATAAAATATCACACAGAATAAACACAAATAAACAAATAAAAGTAGAGATAATAAAATATTAAAAAAACCAACGAAAAATTAAAAAGGATGAAAAAAAATTAAAGAGGAAAAAAAATAATTAATTAAATAAATAAGGCAACGTGCATGGCAACACGTTGCCAAAAACAATAAAATGATTGGCCCATCAACCAAAAAAAAAACGAGTGTAACATTAATAAATAGAGGCGACGTCGCCTCTATTTCTTCTGCAAATTTAGATTTTTGCAGATTAAATTCAGTCTTTTATTTATCCAATTTTCCTCACAATAAGGTCACAAACCAACACAAATCAACACAAACTTGCTAAAAATCTCGCAGCAATAACATAATACAAATAAAAACAACTACAAGAGAATTATCAAAACAATATCAAAAAAATAGAGTATACAAAAAAAGGAAGGAAAATTTATTGAAGAATCAAGTTGAAAATAGTTTGGCCCTCAGATTTTGATTCTGGATGCTCATGACTTTAGCAAGAATTGGATTCTGGAATTTTGTCTTGAATTTCTTTCTTTTTTTTTCAGTTTCTTTCTCTCTGCAGGTGTTTTTTTTGTGTTTTTCTTTCTCTTTCTGATTTTTTTTTCCTAATTTTTCCCCCACCAAAACCAATCCCCCTTGTAGAGATAAAATTCCCTCACTTATAGCCATCTCCCCTCATTCAAGCTCATTAATCATGTCCCTCTCCTCTCCCATGTACGTGTGAGAGGAGTTACAGAATGTGAAAAACCCACGTTCTGTAATTAAAGAGCGTTTATTTTTTTTTTTTTGCTCTTTATTAGGGAGGCGTTGCCTTAGTCGTATAGAGGCGATGCCTCTAACATGAGGAGGCGTCGACTTTGTTTCACTAAGGCAACGCCTCTGTGAAGCAATTTCATGGGCTGGGCTATGATGGGTTTGGTTCATTTGGGCTTTGATGAGTTTGGTTCAATTGGATTGTAGGCTATTTGGGCTCTGATGGGTTTGATTTAATGGGTTTGGTCTAATGGGTTTAGTTTAGTGGGTTTGGAAGGTGTGTTTGGGTCTCTCATAATTAGGCCAAAATTCAATTCCTTTGCTGAGCTGGACTTTCTATCAGTTTTATCACTGTGGCCAGACTATGTATCCACAATAGGATTGTTTGAAAATCCGAACTCGTTAAATCATTGTGCATGTGTGTGATTGTTATCTTTATTTTTCTACCCTTGTGCTTATCATTTTCTTAATCTTCACTTAAATTCTCATTAACCATAGTCACCCCCCTCTAAGGCTTTTAATATATATATATATAATTTTAAATATTTTTAAAATAATTCAATAGATGTTTACATTGGTCATTTAAATATATAAACAACAACAATTGTAAGTAATTATCCAAACGCTTTATGTTAATCTGCTACCAGCTATTAGCAACAGCTTAGCAAACAGACCCATAATCAATCAAACTCAGTTTATTATTAATTACCAAATTTATTAAAATTACCAAATATATATTGGAATAAAGGTCAATTAAACTCCTAAACTTTTCGACCAAAATCAAATTAGTCCTTTTACACCTTTTTCAATTAATTTAGCACTGAAGTTTGCGATAAAGGTCAAATTGGCCCCTCAATACTATAGTCAGCTCCTTATTTTTTGACAGATTAACAAAAGATCCTCTACACATTTACAAATACCTCCCTAATGTTTTAAATAGTTAACCAATTAGTCCATTTTTTGTAAAAAATGAAATTAATTGAAAATTTTTAAATTATATTTTAAAACATAATTTATTTATAGCTTGTAAAATATAAAATTTTAAAAATATATTATATTAATATATCAATTTAGTTATTCACCAATGAGTAATTTTGAAATATTAAATTTTTATTTATTTATAAATTAATTTTATTTTCTAAAATTATATATGACACTTAAATCTATCTATAGTTTGGAAATATACATACACAATTTAATATGTATATTGATACAATATATAATTAACCTTTATAATTTTTAATATTAAAAAAATAAAAATGTAATTATAACTAAAATGTCATATTAAGCTAACAATGTAATAATATATTGTTAGCTTTTATAATTTTTAATATTAAAATAATAAAAGTATAATGATAAAAAACTAAATTTTATAATAATAATAATAATAAATTGAGAATAATAAATATATTACTTTCTATTTAATAATAACAAAAAATCAATATTGATAGATATTATCATGAGACTAATTTTAGGAAAAATTTTCTTATCTATACAAATAAATAGTCAAATCTCTAAAGTATGTAAAATATTTTCATTATTTTATTTGAGAGATTAATAACAGACAAAAAAAAAACTTTTTGTATCTCTATTAAAATTATAATTTAATTTAATTTTTTCTTAATAAAGATAGCCATGTAAACTAATTATTTACTAAATAAAATATCTAATCATGCATACATGTTAGTTAGTTATAGACATATAAAATTGAAATCATTCCCTTTCCAAATTCTAAATAAAATTATTCATGATACTTAAAAAACTAATAAAAGGCTAATAAGACTAATAATATTATTTACCTCATTAATTTAAAATAATACTAATAAGATTACTTACAAAAAATAATAATTAATAAGTTACTAAATATAATAATAACAATGTATTTTAATTAATAAAAATAACCTAACTTTTCTTATTTGTTGTTTGTAAGATCACTATTTAATTTAATTAAAATAATGTAGTTTTGGAAAAAACTACGTCATCTTGGTTATCTATAATATATGTTTATATATATTAATATATAATAAAATAATAATTATAATAATATTATTTAACTCATTAATTTGATAATAATTACAATTTTCTTATTTTTCATATTTTAAGTTTAAATTATGTTATTGTAGGCGGCGGGGTTCAGCGCGCGCCCAAGAGTTCGGCGATCACGGCACTGTGCAGGCTCAGGGCCCACTAGGAATACAACTTTGGGCCTTGATAGGCTTAGGTCGGAGAATGGAGTCGTCACCTGGGTGAAATTCGGGAACACTTTTACAGCAACTGGATCCCACGGAGGGAGCCCAGCAGCCGTCCTCAGAGATTGGGTTCGAAAACTGGGTATAGGCTTTTGAATGACCCACCCGACCTTACGATCGGCCTCCTTTTGTATTTCATGTTTTATCATTTTTAATTATTTAATTATCCCTTTAATTACATGCAATTGGGCCTCAATCAATTTTCAGATTTTAGTTTTAGCCAAAGTTATTAATTAGTCCAATTACATGCTATTTGGGTCTGGTCCATCACATTCATTCATCCACATCATTCAACATAAACACAATAAAACAACAAAAATAATAAACCAAACAAACATAATTAAAAGCACACACAAAGAAAGGAGGGAGGAGAAAAGAATTACAACCCATATTTACATGCAAATAAAATAAATAAATAAAGTCCAATTTAAATAAACTAAAGCCCATAATTAGATTTGGTAGCACGTGGGCTATCTAATGTGTAGGCCTGCAACATAAATCATAAATCTAAAAAATATCCTACAAAAATAAAACAAGGTTAGTACACAATAAAACAAATAATTAAAAATTAAATTATAGCTAGATGTATATTAATAAATTACTGGAAATAAATTAAATCTAAAATTAATTAAGATATTTCACCACGTCAAATAACCTAATTAAATTAATACATAATTATTTAATTAATTATATTCCTAATTTAATTGTTTCTATTTAATAATCAACCAAAATAACACATAAAAAATAGCAAACTAAATAAAATAGGGAGAAATAACAAAAATCAAAATAATAAATAAAAGGAAAATTTAACAATTAAAACAAAAAAAATCAAACTTTAAAAAAAAAATGTTAACGTTAACAGTGCATGTTAACAAAGGAGAAAAAAAAATGATGGTTGATGGGCCTGATGGCCCATCAGCCATCAATTTAAAAAAAAAAATTTGTGGGCAACAGTGCACGTTGCCGTGCACTGTTGCAGAAAGCAACAAATTTTTAATAATAATAATAATAACAATACATAACAAATTCAATTGAAAGATAAAATTAAATTTTTATAAATAATAATTCAGCAATTAACCTAATTTGAACAATTAAATAAATTAAAATCAACAATACACATAATCATGTTAAATCAAAATAA
>CATIWO010025883.1:0-10624 GCA_949673435.1 Macaranga tanarius | reverse complement strand
TTGATTTAAGTATGGTTCTTATTCTCTAATATTTTGCTCCAGTTGGATACTAGTTTGCAATGAAGTGATCACTGCTTATTTATAAAACAAATTGAGTTGCCTATGCTAATCAAGTTTATATATGTTTGCATTATCAAGGCTACTCTCTGTGTGCATCTTCTCTACAATGAGCATAAAATTATGATCCTGCTAATGTAAGTTTTACAATTATGTTTTCTCACTGGCTTTTGTGATGTAAGTTTTCACAATAAAATGGATTTATATACCCAAATGTATTGATTCATGATCTATTTCAACTGATGCCTTAAAAACTGGTCTACTCTTTTGTACTTTTTTACAACTAATGTGGTAGTTGATGAGACTTGGTATTCCGATCCAACTTTTTGTGAGCAAAATAAGGTATTTCTTTTGTCTTGAGTATTAAAACTGACCAGATCAACATCAGAACTTATGAGAAGCAAAGAGCTATATAATATACCTTTATTTGGTGCTTTCCAGATATGGTATATGCTCTCGAAAACCTTGGCAGAGGATGCTGCTTGGAAATTCGTGAAAGAAAATGGAATTAACTTGGTTACAATAAATCCAGGATGCGTTATTGGCAGAGGATACTGCCTTCTTACTTCTCCACTCAAAGTTCACACAACTTTCACTTCCACTCTTCTCGTTGTTGTTGAATCACATCAAGCTTCAGGTACCTTATTTTGTTAAACTTTCTTTTTTGTGAGTAAATGCAAGTGAAATTAGAATTTGGATGCAAATTAATTATCATTATGACTATTATGCAAATTTTTCTTTTTTATATATATTATGTATATTCACAATATTATTTGGGAATTTTATGTTGTGTCATGGTAAATCAGTACCTCTTAATTAGACAACATGAAATCAAGGCTGCTGCTGCTGCAACTGATGAACTAGTGTTGGTTCTGGGTCTTGATAGACAAATGTGCATTGCTGCGACATTGAGCTGAACAGGTTGCACCAAATCATCAAGCTGATGTTTGGATGCTTCCATTCTGCAGGTATCAATAATCAATCTGATGATTCTAATTAAGTACCAATGACAAATATATAATATTTTTTCATTACTTCCAACCAAAAACTCGTGACTTCTTGGCACCAGAGAGTGGAGAGAAGGTCAATTTACCTATCTTTTCTCTTCTCAAATGGAGCAGCACTTAGAGCCATTCACAAGCTCTTTTATTTGATCTCTCCTAAACAGGTACCTCTCAAGCTGATTTTACATCAGCTATTGCTTGGTTATCATGGAGGTCAAGTAGCTTCCACTACATTTCTTGCCACCAGTTTCCTTTTTTCATGTTCAGGAGAAGGTAATGCGAAGGAATTTTGCTTTGCTTTTTTCATCGCTCACTGCTAACTACATTTCCTACCACCAGTTCTTTGTCAATCGTAAATCATAGTTTTTTCTGCTGCGGAAGTAATTGCTCTTATCTCTATTCTAATCAGTTTTTGCCAATTATCTGTAGCTTGCTTAATCAATTTTATTAGAATGGAGCATTCGTGGAGGCTGTTACTGTGAGGTATGACACTCGTCTTGGAAACGATGCTGGCAAACCTCATCCTGATGGTCCAAGGTCAACTTTGTGCATGTCTGCCAAGGTATGACCTATGTGTGTATATCATTAAGACATCCATGGACTGCCAAAGTCACATGCCGAAGAATAGTACTTAGATTGGTGCACCCAATTAAGTTGCAGTTGGCTAATTCTGCGACAGTGGCATGCAGTGCATGAAGGGAACAGCCAAAATGCTACTTTGGCAGTGGATGCATGCGAGTCAAATAGCAAAACGAAGCAACATGAATCTATATCATGCAAGCTCCTTCAGTATGGTCTTTGCGAGGCTGAAGAAGCTATTTTTGTTTCAATTTCAATGTAATTGTATCTTGAGTTATGAGATGCATGTGAATTGACATATATTGTTGCATTGATGAAGTTCGATATTTTGTAATCATCCATTTTAAGGATAATTGATTTCTTTTTTTTTTTTAATTACTCCATTTTGGTCTCTTATTTTGTATTCTTACATCTGAAAAATGTGGTAGATATGATGCAACAACAAAATAACCACACAAAATTCATATAATAAAATATCAAGTTATAACAAATACAACCATTATAATAAATGCTCTCAAATTTTGTACAAACACTTTTATATTTCACCTATAAAAATAAAAATGAAGAACTTCAAGTAATTAAAACACACTAAACTCACCTGCCCGTTGGCTAGTTTATTATATAGTTGTATAATTTTGAGAATGTTTCTTTGCTTTTGGTTATAAGACAGATTTAGTGGAACTTCACTACAATGAACCTAAATTCATTTACTTTTTGCAAAAATTAACTTCTTTTTGGTTCCACCTTTAATGATTGTCGTACATTAAATGAAAAAAATAACATCATTTCGCTTTTAGCGTGGCTCATGTTCCTCATTACCACCACTATGCTTTAGCAAATTAACAATAGAAAAAGTTGTTGTTAATGAAAAAAACAAAATTAAAAAATATCATTTTATCATTATTGAAATCTTGAAGGTTTGCATTTAAGAGATTTAGTCAATTAAAAGATGTTGCAGTTTGAATCTTACTCAAATTGATTATTGTTGTACTCTTAAGTGAAAACTTAATAATCTATTGAGATTACCAACTATAGTTGGAAAGATAGAATCTTTAATTAATATTAAATTGAAATTCAAGAAGAGAAGGAGCCTTGTAGCAACTCAAATTAAGGATCGCCATTTGATGTATATACAAATCAATGAATAATAGAAACCAAAACAAAACCACCAAAAACACAACAAACCCCTAAATTCATCCAAAGTAAGATGGGGAAAAAGCATCAAAATTTTCACTTTCAAAATAAAAGATTAAAGTGTAATTGAACTAACAATAAAAAATAGCATAAAATCTAAAAACCTAAAAAAAAAAAAATTCCAACAACTAAATAGCATACAAAAATCTCAAAGAGCACATGCTCATCAGACCAAAACATGTAAATAGAAAGAAAATAAAACTAACCTGTTTTGGTAAAGGCTTATTGGCATCCATAGCTAGCAAAAGACTCATAACTTCGAATATGATAAAGAAACCAAACAACACTTACAAAGGATCCACCAAAAACCAGTTGAGCTTTCTCATATTTTGTTCTTGCTAGTGAATAAAAGTAAAGATTTTTGAAGACTAAAACAATGAACTAAGGAAGGACATTTGAACTTGATACCTAAAGAAGTTGTCTCCATGGTAAATAAAACAATGGGCTAATGAAATGGGACAAAGAAACAAGAACGAATAAAAAAGATAATAATGAGAAATGTGGAGAGACATTTGTTAATAATCTTTGTAACTCTGTATTGTATATGTTTATGTAGAACTCATGAGGATCTTATCTCCATATAATTGTAATTTGATACACTAATTAAATTTTAAATATGATAGTTATAATTTGATAGCTTTATTGAATTTTAAATATAATAATTATTTTAATTATTTGAAATTTTAGAGTTTTGAATATTTAAAATTGTTGAGAATTTAATTTAAATTCAAATTTCAGTTAACATAATTGATAAAAGATTCAATTAAAATTAAAATTTATAATCATCTAAATAAATTTTAAATATATCATAAGGTTATTGTTGTCATTACATGAAAAATAAATGCTCTTTTACGTTCAAAAATGTTTTTTCTGTATTTATATTTTTATATATAGTATTAATATATTGACAAATAGTTTCTTCACATTTTTATTAATCCATTTATTTCATCTACCAACTATTCATCTTTTCTATTAAATAATCCATTTATTTCAACAACCAACCATTCATCTTTTCTATTTAATAATCCATTAATTTCAACGACCAATAATTCATCTTTTCTATTAAATATATAGTACAAATTATTCAATTGTTTTTATTTATTTTTTTAAAGTAAAAATTTTTGAATTCTTATTTATTTTATTAAAATAAAAATTCTTGAATTTTTATTTATTTAATTTATCAATATATCTGTTTCACCTATCCAACTATTCATGTTTTCTATTAAATGTATAGTATAAAGTATTCAAATATTTCTATTTATTTTATCAATTAAAAACTCTTGAATTTCTATTTATTTTATTTAAATTATTGCAAATATTTGTGTCCCATTTTTTCAAACATCGTTAAAGAGTTATTATAATTATTACCATTATAAAAATCTTTATTTTAGTGTACTTGAAATTCTATATTACTTCCTCTTTTTACTGTCGTCATATTCACTTTTATTTTTATTTTTATTTTTTAAAAATAAAAAATAAATGAATAATTATTAAAAAAATTACATTTTAGATCTTTTTTTTATAAATATGTATAAATTAAAATTATTTATTTGTCCTGCAGGTGCCTAGTTACGATAATTAATTATAGGATAGTGATAGTCTTACAGACATCTCTCACCTACAAAAAGATAAAAAAAAATTGAAAAAATTATCATTTCGGTCCCTCCCATTTACAGGGGCAAGATATACAGAGACATGAATCTTTTTCCTAAATTATAATCATCAACGTGAAACATGTGGCATCTACTGCAACCGCACTTTACGGTGAACTCAGACACTTTAAGTAGAGCCTTTTTGAGTTCAGGTATTAGCTGAAATCGGAGCAACAAACATGGCCTCTAAAGACTCCATTATCAACATAGACACACACAACAAGAACATCGCCTCATCATCAGGAAGTTCCATAATCACTTCACACTACAATGAGGAGAAGTGGAGAGAAGAAATGGAGGGCATGCTCAATAAGAAGCACGACCCTGATGAGTTTCGCCATCCTGTTTGCATATTTCAAGTACCTAAATCACTTAAAATCAGCAACCCTGAAGCTTACACACCTCAAACAATAGCCTTAGGTCCTCACCATCATTTCTTGCCTAAGCTTTACTACAAGATGCAAAAGGGTAAGCTTTATCAAGTTCAAATTCTTCAGCAGCTAATCAACTTCCCTGAATTCCAGCTTCTGGTTGATCAGATAAAGGCCAAAGTGAGAGATATTCGCGGGTATTACCTCGAGCATTTGGACATACATGATGATACCTTGTCATGGATTATGGTGATTGATGCTCTCTTCTTGATCCAGTTGATCTACCAGGAAGCGTCACAGGGGAATCAGAATTCATTGGAGCTTGCTGACTCATTAGGAAGAAAGATTCCAATGGATGCAATCCTCAGAGATGTAATGATCATTGAGAATCAAATTCCATTTCTTGTGTTAGAGGATCTTAATGCCCTGGTGCAGCACTATTTCCAATGTCGGCAGAGGGAAGGAGGACAGTGGGTGGCCGAGGCTGCAGCCGGGGCCTCCCTTAACACTGAAATACTCCAAAATCCAAGCAGTGATCTCGTGACCAATGGCTCAGGTTGCTCCCAGCCAGACCCTGAAGAGGAAATGCTCAAAGCTCCATCAGTAGTGCCCACAGTCGTAGTCAAAGCTCCATCAGTACTGCCCACAGTCGAAGTCAAAGCTCCATCAGTACTGCCCACAGTCGAAGTCAAAGCTCCATTAGTACTGCCCACAGTCGAAGTTATATCTTTAACAGAAATGAGTATCAACCTCTGTAAGAAAATTTCTCCAATAGAATTGCAGGGGAAGTTGTTCTTCGTGGCTGAGAAATCTCTATACCCTTTTCATCTGTTGGATCTTCTGTACAATTTAGTTTGGTTTGGAGAGCAGCTGCAAACTATATTTGCTGTATGTATAGCTGACGGTGCAATGTTCATAAGCCCCGCCACTACTATTATTGACCCCTGGAGTCAATTATTGGATAGGTTTAAGGCTCTAAACATCGGAGCATTAAATATCCCTGTGAAAATCATAGAGCTAGCTATTGATGTTTTGAATGTTCTTGGAGTTTCTTTCTCTTTTCAAGAACAAGAAGAGAAGAATTTGATTCCTACAGCATCACAGTTGTCTAGCGTCAGAGTTAATTTCTGCGACACTAGTCATGGCATTAAAGACATTGCTTTCAAAAAGAAGGATCTCTGCCTTCCAGTTCTCCAGTTGAATGCTAATTCGGAGGTGGTGATCAGAAACTTGCTTGCATATGAAATTATTGCTAGGCCGGATCCTCCGAATCTTCCCAATTTCGGTCGTTACATAGAAATGATGGCAGCCATGATTCATACTGTTAAAGATGTGAAGCTGCTGAAAGATAAGAAAATTCTGAAGCATGATGGACATGACAGTGAGGTTGTGAAGCTCTTTAGCAGGATTAAAAGTTCCATTCAATCTGAAGGCGAGTCGAGCTTTGATAATTGCATCAAAGATCTTAACGACCATTACGATAATCACTGGAAGGTAAAGTTAAAAAGAAAAATAATGAAGTATTTGTGCTCATCATGGAAGATACTTACTATTCTTGCAGTCATCTTGCTATTGGTGTTGATGGCTCTTCAGACTTTCTGCTCAATCTACAGCTGCCATGGTATATATAAGCTTCAAGCCTCTAGCTAGCACTCAGGTATTTTACCAGGTCCTTATGTGTAATTTGTATTGTATTGCTGGTCTGTCTGTTCAAGTTCATGCATGCATGGATGCTTGAGTTTAAACTTTAGATGTGTGTGATTTTACTTTGTATCTCAGTTAAGCATAGAACTTCTGTGTTGTGTTTGTATTGCTTTTGTGTGCACTTGTAGCTAACATTGCACTTCTACAAAATAATTGAAGACTTTTGTGTATGTAGAAACCTGAAATGATTATACAGCTTACTCAATTTTACCACATCATGTTATCTGCAGCAAAGAGAAATAAACCCCTCAACTAAAGTTTGTATTGAACAGGATTTGGGATTTGGGAAGCCAGAAATTATAGGGATATGAATATACTTTTTGTCCTTTTTGACATAATGATGGTCATGGAATAATTTTTAAACATTATTTTTCATATAGCATGAGCTGCAATGAGAAGGACATGCTATCTATTGCGACAATTTTAATTAGTAGATGTTTTCACATTTCGGAAAAGCTTCCGTATTAGAAACTTCTCATCAGAAATGTTTTGGATTATTTATGTAAATTTTAAAAATTAATTAGAAAATACATTTCTAAGTTGAACAATATATTTTCCTAGTTTTTCATAAAAAAAAAAAGAAAGAAGACAAATTAAAAAAAAAAATTCTATATTTTTCTGAACTAAATAAAATAACAAAATAAATACACTGTTAATTGATAGTAATATTTTATAATATTCATATATAAAATTTATAGTTATATGTATTTTTATATTTTAACTATTTATTTATATATCCCTATATTTTTAATATTTATACATTTTCCCATATTTTCATTTCCTATATTTTTAAAAATAGAAAGAGGATACGCGTCGCAAGTTGCGATGCAACGCGACAAAATTTTTTTAAAAAATTATAATCTAGCCCCATGTTTATAGGGGGTCAGATTATTTTTGAGGGGTTAGAAACGTTATTTGTCGCGGTTGTGACGTTGCAATCCGCGACAAAAATCGTTTCCCTTAAAAATATTGTTTCGCCATATCTATTTTCATGTTTAAAAAATATCATTTCGCCATATGTTTCGTCATATCATCATAAATATTTTTAATATTTATACCCCATATCGTTTCGCCATATCATCATAAATATTTTTTCTAGTTCTGCGTTTCCATTTCTGCGCTAAATAGACTGCAACTGAAAAAACAGATAATAAGGAAGCTAAAAAAAAAAAAAAAAGTCAAGAAGTTGCTACCGTGAGGAGTTGCATATTTATGATGATAACCCTTTTCATCTGTTGATCTTCTGTACAATTTAGTTTGCTCGCATATGAAACTATTGCCAAGCTAGGACTTGGAATTTTGTGTGTTATATTGAACTGATGGGAGTCATGATTCATAGTGTTGAGGATATTTTGATGCATGATGGAGATAACATTGAGGTTGTAGAAAGACTAACCATGCGGCATGTGCACTCTTCATGGAAGGTGCTTAGAATTCTTGCAACCATCTTGCTCTTGCTGTTGATGACTCTTCAAACCTTCTGCTCAGTCTACAGCTGCCATGGTATATTTAAGACACGATTGACAAGCTTAAGCTTGAGCTTAGCTTCAAGCCTCTAGCTCCCAATGTTTTTAAATATTTCAGCTTGTGTTGCCGGTCTGATCCAAGTTCATGTAACCTTGTTTTGCTGGTCTAATCTAGCTTCATAGATGTGTACTATTTGACTACTTGCACACTGGCAATAAAGTTCCAATTTTCATATTAATAGATAAATAAACCTCCCACTCTATGTTACATATTTTGATTAATCTACATTAAAAGAAAAGTGAAAAGTTGAAAGACATTAATGTATTTTTCTATAATAAAAATTTTACAAATTAAAAAATAATTATTTTATTAATTTATATATTTGCAATGCATAAATATGTATAATCTATTAAATCCTAATAAACTAAACCATAAAAATAAAATATTCAAAAAATGAATCAACTTATATTCCATGGACAATGATAAATAGGATTTACTTATGTCAATCACAATAGACAATACATTCATGCAATAGAAATCCATCTCAAGAGATATAATCCATCTCAAGAGATATAGAATTAAGGTACTTCTCTATTTTAGATTCTTGATTTCTTTTTTGGATTTCACACACGTGTGTGTGTGTGTGTTTTTTTATTATAAGTTCAATTATTATCCATACTTTAGAGAAGAATGGGCTATCAAAATGAAGAGGATACATAGCAAGGAGCATGGAAATGACATTTTTCAAGTGCCTAAGGGGTTATGGATTTAATTCCTACCTCATCCTGTTGTCGTTGTACTGAATGCTGACTCAGACAGGCATATGAAACATTTTGCCAAGCCAGAGACATTCAGTCCAAGAATCTGCACGCTACATAGAACTGATGGCCGCCATGAATTCATGCCTTTGAGATGTGGAGCTGCTAAAGAATGAAGTAATTTTGAAGCATGATGAGGTTGTAAAGCTCTTTGGTAGCATTAAATGTTCCATGCATTCAATCTGAATCTTTTTTTTTTTAACCACCGGCATTAAGAGTTCAATAAATTCTAATTATAATCTACTTCGATTCAAGTAATATTATGACTCGAATTTGAAATATCGCTTAAACGAAATAATTCCTACCAGCTACTGATTGTTGATAATTAAATCGTATTTTGATAGTTTCCATTAAGGAGTTTAATGAACATGAATATTTTTTGCCTATACTCCGAGTATGAATATTAAGACAATCACAGAAAGATAAGGATAAAAATACACCACATCATGGAGGGTGTTCAAAATTCTTTCAACCATCTTGCTCTTGATGTTGATGGCTCCTCAGACTTTTTGGTCAATTTACAGCTGCCATGGTTGATTAAGAGTAATGTCCTTGGGTTGATTGTGATATCAATAAAAAGTTATTATTTTAAGGAATACATTTTTCTCTTGCAAAATAAAATTTGCACGTCCTTATTTAATTGAATTTTTTATATAGAAACAAAACAAGCATGCTGTATCATAATCTGCATTGCTCCATTTCACATTTCTTTACTATGTGTCACTAAGATGCAAGTTTAACAAAGTTCCAATGTTCATATTATGTTCTATAGTTAAATGCTAGATAAATAAACGTCACATCACATTTCCTTCTTTTTTAACCAGTAACTAACAGAAGGTAATCTTGCGATTATCATTGTATATGAGAAATAAAAAATAAAACAAATTGATGAAATTTACCACATTTACAGTAAGCGTTTTGTAAAAAAAAAAAAAAAAAAATCTATGCTGTTAATTACACGATTCATAAATCTTAGTTTGTTAATTAAGTTTTTAGTGAAAAAACATATGTCGGCTATTTTTTCAATATTTCTTTACAATATGCTTAACAACTTCTTGTGCCCATTTTAAATAAAAATTGGAAATTGATATTGTATAATTTATTTGGAGAGATTTTTATTTATTTCAAATGTATTATATTTAAAATCAAAATTAATATACACTTTAAATGACGTGGAAATTTATGATACATGACATTTATTTACTTGTTGAAGAAAAAGATTAGCAATTTTACACATACATTTTTTAATTATTTTTAGCAAACATTTTAATTTCACATGCATTGTTTTTTCTAAAAAAAATCAATGATCAGATCTTTTTCAACAAACCCTAATTAGTTGGGTTATCTATTGATTAGAAACATGCAATAAATTATTGGACCGCTTTTTGAAAAAAAAAAAATCTATTGGAGCCATGTACATAATAATCAAAGACTTTGTAATTTTTTACTCTTTGATTGTTTGGATCTTGGAAGGAATTATTTATTTAAAAACAACATAAAAGTCAATCTAATAGTGGAAATTTCAGCCACGTACACTCTTGAGTGTGACGCCCTTCCCCACCGACACCTCGCCAAGCAATAACATCATCTTTTATTACTTAGTCATGCACTACAAAAAACTGCCGATTTAGCGACGCATTATAATCGTCGCAAAATAGCGACGGACTAGCGACGGAATTATGAACTTAGCGACAAAATATTTTTAAAAATATAAATAAATTTAACTTAGCGACGGATTTACAAATCCGTCGCTAAATTAGCGACGGATTTACAAATCC
>CATIWO010025874.1:0-13528 GCA_949673435.1 Macaranga tanarius | reverse complement strand
TATATATCACTTAATTAGTTCTTGAGAAGTGATATATATATAATTATATTAGTAATTGCTTATTGAGTCGCAAGCTCACCCCTTTGTAACTATTTTTCAAGAAATAGGTAGTAAGAGCTTGACACGTGATTTGCTGGTGACTTCCGGAGGCCGAGGTGTGCTTGGTGAACCATCCTTCATTTCCTTTTTTCATGCACCATTTTGCATTTTTGTGATGTTTGTGTTGAGATTGCACCATGAGATGTGCATGTAAGCTTGGAATTGAGAAATTCATGAATATAGTTGGGTTTTTACCAAACTATTGTATATTAGTTAGAATAAGGAGTTTATGCATTCTAGCAATGTAATGTGCATTTGAGTTGGAAATTGTTGTGAAGTTTAAGATGAGCTATGAATTTGAAAGTGTTGTTATAAAACACTTATCAATGTATTTTGGACATGGTTGAATGTGTATACATTATTTTAATTATTTTTCTTCTTTAAAATATGTACAATATCAATATTTTATATGGGACAAATGTTGGGATTGATTTGGTGTGATTTAGTGGGCTTAGCATAGGTTGTTGTAGCTCGATTTGGGTTGAGTCATATGCTTTAACATTACAATCCACTTCAAGGGCATTTTAGTTAATTCATATAAATAAAATCAGCCCAGGTGTCTTCATAAAAATTGTATCCCTCTGAGTTAGCTTTCCGTAGCTTTTTGAATCACTCAAATCCGAGTTCGGTAGAGGAAGTTATGGTCAAAAGAGTGCGACAAGGTCAATCGGGTCTTGTTTTGGGTCACTCGGTACCGACTCGAACCGGAGTGCCAAGTCGTGACAGAGTCATTTGGTGCCGAGTCGTGCCGAGTCAATTTTCTTCAGCACTTTTTTGTCTTCGTATTTTGACCATAACTTGAGCTATAGACCTCCAAATGAGGTGTGGTTGGAATATATGGAAACCTGAAAGAGTCTTTTACAATTGGTATGTTTTAAAAATTTCCAAAATCCACCTCTAAAATAGTAAAAAATGGCCAAATATTTTATTGGTCACTTTAATTTGCATTTTCCATACATGACCTTTATGTGTTCAAAACCTCATAACTAATTTTGTACATTTCCAAATTATGTGATTCAAATTGGAAATGAAACTAGACTCATAAATAAAGAGTTTGAATGGTTTGGAAGTGAATTTTCAACTTGGCTTTTATATAATTTGTTCATAAAGTTTATACTCTATTGGTTTTAAGCCACATTTGTATAAGTACGTATTTTGTGGTTGAGTTTGATGTTGTTATACATTGCATACTTTTGTGATATGTGTGATGAGTGTGAATTTGCATGGCATATGGTTGTGTTCTTGAAAAAATTTATTTTCTTTCTAATTAGAACACGTGTTGTGGTGAATTGAGTCCACGTGTTGCGGGTCTCATAAAAAGATGGGGACAAAGCTTTTGTACTCTACAACTTATTATCGATAAACGGATGGACAAACAGAGGTGGTCAATAGGACACTTTCAACACTTTTGAGGGCTGTCATCCAAAGAAATATAAAGAATTAGAAAGAGTTGTGAATCCAAGGACAAAACCCAATGACTTCTTTGATCCATTAAAGATGCAAGAATGTAGCACTCTCTAGTACTACATATACGTGTTCACAAAACACTTCATAAATATGGCAATGCTAAAAACATAGTAAAAGTTAAGTGTATATATATAATTAAAAATTTTTATTTCGTACATTGAAAATACTTATTACATAATTTACAAAATGTTAAAATACACGTAAGTACTCTATTGCAAAATGCTTGAATGTCATGATGATGAGGATGGAAATGACTGCACCAAACTTTTCTTGGGCCCACCTGAGCTCGCTACCGGGGCACGCTTCAACTTTAGCTAACTATGCCTTAAAAATCATAATTGCAAAGTAATGAGCTTATGACTCAATAAGCAATTGATAATATAATGATACATATAATTCTCCTCAAAAATTAATTAAAAAAATAATATACAAAACAATAAAGTTATAAACTACACGATCTTCAACGCGCCTGTGCTCTCCACTGTCCAAAATCACACAAACATATACAGCTATCAACATGCCTGTGTGTCCCTCGATCCAAAATGCACAACTTCATAAATTTATATACGGTCAAAAACACACCCATGTACGAACCCGTGTAGCTCTCGGGTCAAAACTCAATTACTCAAATTGATACACGGCCATATATATGTCCGTGTACTCAACTGTATAGCTCTCGGGTCCAAATTACACACTATGTACACATCCATGTCATGATCCAAAACAAGTCATATCTTAACACACGGCTCAAGACACGCCCATGTCTCGGCCCATGTCACCATCCTAATAATACAATTTTACAATTATCAAGCCATTCTCAACATGTTCACAAACTCATAACATCAATAGCAATGTAACAATTACTAACATAAACATATATGGGTGTAAATACTCAATATCTATACCCCACCATATTCATTACATTCACATCTTTCACCAAATCCTCATTCAACAGTATATAAATAATCACAATACTATATCATTAATTCTCAACTATTGGTGTCACAATTACACCATTCCAAGCAATCCATAATTCATAATCTCACATCAATCCACATTCATCATATATGCAAATATGATGCAAAAATGCATGTTTATGCTTGTTAGTATCCGGCTGGAGTTCTCAACACACGTCATACACGTTTCACACAAAGCTCACTTTTTTTCATATATATATTTTTTTCATATATCCGTGGCCATTCCTGAGACGTTCTACCCAGCTCAGTCTCAGATACCACACGTATATATATATTTTATATGAATGGTCATATTTGAGACTCTCTGCCCAGCTCAGTCTCAGATCGTGGAGCTCAATCTCTATACACACACGTTTTTCTCACATTCCTCACATTATGCCATATGCATATATTTCAATCATTCTCACAACATATCAAAATGCATATGTACAATTATATCATCACAATTCAACATCCCTTTTTATTTCTCATCATTTCCATTTCTTATAGTGAATCACAATTCACCTTTCTCATAAGCAATGCATATAAATTCATACCACATCAAGTGGCTTGCACTCATAGATGCTAATATTCACAATCCATCATTATATAAGCTCAATTGACCATTCAATGGTTTACATGTATTCATCATGTTTTCTCATAACAATATATTCGTATATAAATATATGTTCATCATTTTATAATAATTCAACATAACACTTTCTCAATCAACCATTCAATATTCCACACACAATATATACATACATATATATATATATATATATATATATATATCATTCTTTTACTACAATCAATAGCCAACTCAAACCAAGTTACATGAGAATTATTATATATAAACATTATATTAACAATTACTTACCTCCAAGCTTTCAACTCCTTCAAGAAGAAAACCTCCTCCTATTAAGTAGGGTTTCCTCTATCCTTGTAAATACCTACACATAACTACACATCAATACCACATAATAAGCATGACTCTTGTATCCAACTCAACTAAATACAACTAGGTGTAACTTGATGTTCAAGGTTCATTGTATCCAAATAATTCACACACATGTCCAAAAATCATAAAAATAATACTGAAGCTAGATATATGAGTCTACTTCCAATTACAACTAGAATTTATCAAATCAAATATGTATGGAATAACTTATAGATTTTTGATTAAATCTAGATAAAATAGAGCTGATAGCAAGAGCAAGAAAATGTCGAGCTCCGCCAGCTAACTTTAATAGTAATTTCAGCTCAAGGCCAAAACACATAAGTTGTAGAAGACTCTTTGACATTTTTAGATAATCTAATCTTGCTTAATTTGGAATTTTACAACTCTAGATATCACCCTATAACCAATACACTAGAAAATTCATATACCAACCTATATACTACTGCTGTCAGGTTTTATATATATGAAGTTCATACTCTTAAAAATTATAGACTCGTCTTAAAATTACCAAATTCATACAGACTCTACATATATGAGTCTATTTTTATTTTCAACTAAAATCACACTATTTGCACATACAAAGAATTAATTATGAATTTTTGAAATAAGTCGGGTAGAACAGGGCATCTGCAAGAGCAATAAAATATTTAGCCTTATTTGACCCTCTTAGCATCAAAATCAATCCAAACTTAAAATATATAAATTATAGAGGAGTCTCTGAAGTTTGAAGAGTCTAACCATACTCAAATCAGAGCTCTATAGCTCGAGATATAGTACAAACGAAAGGACTGAAAAATAGAGTAACAGGACCCGAATTTAACTAACAATCAAATTCAATATAAATCAATCCAAACACAAAGAAAGCTTACCAATTAGGCTTCAATGGATATAAAACTTCCTAAGGTATCTCAATTACTAGCTACAACAAGATCAAAAGCTCTCCAAAAATCACTCATAACTCACTCTTTTTATTCTCCAATTCTCTACACAAAACACACACACACATATACATAAACAAAACATTAGCCAATCAAACACCACCAAATGCCTCCCCTTAGTCTTCTTTTGATAATTAGATATAAAGGTATATTTATCTCTTAATAAACCATAACAATAATATATATATATATATATATATATATATGTATGTATAACTAAATATCACCATAATTCCTCCTAGACTCTTTAATAAATTGAGTATATTACCCAATACCCCACAACTTTCTAATATGACAATTCACTCCAAACTTTCTTTCTAATTTAGCCCCTCTTTAATATATATACTCATATATATTGCAATGAGGTCCATTTATATACTATGCATCATATGCAATACGCAATACATACGTCATGAATACATATGAAAAGGGCGGATGTTATATTTTTCCCCTCTTAATAAAATTTTATCCTCGAAATTAACTACTCACCATCTTTCGTAAACAGGTAATAGTATTTATACTTCATTAGCTTTTCTACTTTTCATGTTACTTCTATAGGTGAATGATAACCTCACTTCACTTTTACTATTGGAATCCCTTTATTCCTCAATCACTTCATCTTTCGATCTAGAATTTCTATCGATTCTTCTACATACGTCAATCTTTCCAAAATTCCTATCTTAGACTTTTGTATCACATTACTAGGATCTTATCTATATCTGTAACACCCGTATTTTAGATGCACTGTTTATGCATTATGTATTCATGACATATAGAGTCCAGTGGTGGAATATGTCTAAGTATGGGAACTTGGATATTGGTAGAGAAGGACCTAATTATAAGATAAATTTGGGGTTGATTTAACACTATTGAAAAATCATGGGCTTTTATGCAATATGAAATTTTCATTAAAGGGCTTAGTAGTATATTGGTGATATTTTATTATAGTATTAGGTATTATTATATTATTATTATTTGATAGATATGGATTTAAATGGTTAGTGTAGTAATGATTAAGGAAGACTTTTGGAGGGGGCAATTGTAGGATTTTAATTAGGTGAAGTTTTATGTGTAGAGATTGAGGAAGGAAGAAGAAAAATGATTTGTGTTGAGATTTAGAGAGTTTTGAGTTTTATTTTTTTGTCTACTAAGAATATTGATAAGCTCTAGGAGACTAATAATTTATTGAAGCATCATTTTGATAAGTTTTAATTGTGTTTTGATTAGAATTGGTTGAGTTGTAGTTTTTGTGAAATTCGGATTCTGCCTCTCTATTTTTCAGTCCTCTTATTTGTGCCATATCTTGAGCTATATAGCTCTAAATTGAGCAAAGTTGGACTTTCTGAGAAACTTTAGAGAGTTCTCTATAACTTTTATGTTTTGAACTTGGACTGATTCTGTAGTTATGAAGGTCAAATAGGGCCGGACATTTCACTGCTCATATGAGTACTTTATTTTGGCTGGATATATTGTAAAATCCATAATTAATTCTCTACTTGTCCTAATTGAATGATTCCAATTGAAATTTGTTGTAGACACATAACCCTAGCTTTAGTAGCAAATTAGAGGTTATTGGATTTGTGTGTGTGTATCTAGGTTTTGATGAACTTTGAGTATTTAGTGCACTTTGTGAGGTTAGGGTGAATTTTGATATTTGCTTGTTATATTAATATATAAAATTATGTAGGGATTGATAAAGGGAAGAAAAGCACTCATCATTGAAAAAAAGACTCATTTTGGAGTAAAGAGCACTTGGAGGTAAGTAACTATTGATATATATTATGTACATATGCTTGGCTTTTATGTGTATTATTGTGTATTCCTAAATAGAATTGAATGAATATATGAATTAGTGAAATGTTGTGGAATAAGATCCACTTTTTTGTTTATTGGATATGTGAGGATATGTTAGTAATGATAATATCGGAAAATAATAATATGTATGTGTGCATGGTGGTATATTGTTAGTATATAGTTGGTCTACTTTTAGTATATCTTTGGTATACTCTTGGTATACTTTTAGTTTATAGTCGATATATTCTCTATTTGATTTAGAAGGTTGAATGTTGTGAATATGAGAATTAATTGGCGATCATGGAAGAAATGTTAATATGAGGATTATTTTGATGAAAATGTGTTGAATATGATGTAGAATGAGTTCTACCTTTTTGTGTATTGAAAATGTGATGAGGTGTTAATCAATGATGATATATGAATGTTGTGTAAATGATACTATAAATATGTATGTTAAATCCTATGAATGTAAGCATGGATGAAATGTTGGTGAATTATTGATAATGAATTATTATGATGCAATTACATTGAGTTGTATTTCATAAGAAGGTGAAATAAGTGAGGAATTGATGAATATGTGAGAATATGTGTTGAGTGAAGACTAAGCTGGTTGGATAGTCTTCACTAATATCTAATATGGGAAAGCTGAGCCGGTGGATAGCTACCCATGAATGAATGAATTATGTGAAGTGAGACTGAGCCAGGTGGATAGTCTCACTTCATGGCCATTTAAAATGTGAATGTGTGTGTGATGAATATGCCAAGTTTTGGCTAAGTGTGAGGTGTATGTGTGAGGAAAGGTCCGGCTGGATACAAATTATTGAATGAAAATGTACATACTTTGGAATGAGATGCAATGTGTGACTGGGTTGTTTAATTATGAATTGATGAATGAATGATGCATTGTAATTGTGAATGATTGAGAATTATATATTAATGAATGATTTGGTATGATTTAATATGCTTAGTATGTGTTGTTGTGGCTTGAATTGAGTTATATTCAAGTGTGGGAAGGATTGTTATGCTTTGATGAAGAGTCATGTGCTTTGACATCACTAGTCACTTTAAGGGTATTTTTGTCAATCCATACGAACGAATTAAGTCCAGGTGTCTTATAAAAATTGTAGTTCTCTGAAATTGCTTTCCATAGCCTCTTGAATCACTTTAATCCGAGTTCTGTAGAGGGAATTATGACCAAAAGAGTATGACATAGTCTGAAGGGTCGTGTCTCTTCGTGCCTGTGCTGACTCGGCATAAGGGTGCTGAGTCATGACAGTGGATTTTAGTGCCAACTCGGCATAGTGTGCCGAGTCATGACAAGTCAGCTCCTTCTTCAACACACTTTTGTCTTTATATTTTAACCATAACTTGGGCTATAGAGCTCCAACTAGAGTGTGGTTTAATGTTAAAGAAACTTTAAAGAGTCATCTACAATTTTCATGTTTTGAGTTTGAGATAAATCTATCATTAAGATTCTCTAACTAAGCTTAAAATTTTATTGCTCACTTGCTCCTTCTTCATTTTGGACTCCCGTACGCACTCGATGTAGTGCCAATGGTAATGGAACTTTATGGTGATTGTTTATAGACTTGGTAGAGGTTTGAAAGACTATATTATAATCCTTAGTTTGTATTTATTTTATTAGTTATCATGCTCTATCAATTCTTTGCTTATGTGATTAATATATTGTAGTTGCTTATTGAGTTGCAAGCTCACCTCTTTGTTGTTGAAACTTTTCAGGATTTGATTAGCCAAATTGTTAAAAGCTTGCATTGGAGTCATAGATGGGCCGAATGAGTTGGTGTACCTGACCTTCCTCTTGCATATCATTTAGAGTTTTTGTAATGGCATTATTGTGTATGTGTTTTGGGTATTATGTAATATGTGTGTAATACCAGACATACTATGTGTGTAATGTATGTACATGGAAGTACATATGAGTCCTTGTATATATGCAAGTAGTTTTGCAAAATTTTATTTTGCCACGTGTGGATGATTGTATGTGCCATGTGTTTGGTTATGGTTTTGGGCGTTACAATACTGTTCCAATATAAATATGTGGAATACATCATGAATAGATAACAATTTCTTTAACAAATCCAATTTATATGTCAATAGTTCACCTTCTTTATAATTTTATACCATCCATATATTTCGCACTAAATTTTCTTTTTCTTCTAAATCTTAAAATTCCCTATTTAACCTTCTTAAAGCTATACATACTTTCTCATACTCAAATGAAACCCAAAGAAAATTAGAGATACTCCAAAAAAATACTTAATATTATCAATTCAATTCATTCATAATTATAGTATTCTATCAATCACGAGTCTCGAACATTTATTTTCATCATTTCATAGTCTTCATAACTCTTTCATACAATAGATCTTATTCATAGCGTAAGCTCAAAGTATATCTATCCTCACATCATTTAATATTCATATAGTCACCCTTTATGATATATTTAGTAATTACAATCAACTCATATATATATGATTATATATATAGCCAAATATGTACAGTTGCACTTCATCATTCTAATACCCTCAATTATCAATTCCATAATAGAAAAGTATAAATATACTCAATAAGCAATTAATACACATTACATGAATCACAATACCTTATTTAATGTTTGTATTCACCTTAACAATAAGGATAGCATTTCACAATAATTCATATAAATGCAAGAATTCATATTCTCATATCTTATTTTCATTGTTTAGTATCATTGGCCTTATCGACAGATACTTAGCCAATCAACTTATCATCATTTCACATAGTCGATGGTCACAAAGCCAATCAACATATCAACATTTACTTCCTAAATATAACCTCATTTATATCCAATATCATCACATTCCATAATACAACTCAAAAAATATAGTTCATTCAAAATACTCATCTACTCCATAATTATCACACAAAGATAATGAACAAGTAGAATTCTCACATTTCCTTAGTTATTAATATAAGTCTATATCATTCATATTCATTATTATTAATGATAGCCTATATACAATACTAAGTTCACAGTATTCTCACTTGGTATACCACAAAATCAATACCAAGTCCACATTCAATTCCTAATATATCAATTCCTAAATAAAATTAATATTCTATTAACAAAATTAACATATCCATGCATCTCATTTATTATATCTAATAATTACTTACTCAAATACTTTTCCCTCAATGAGTGAGAGTTCTTCCTTGCTCTTTATAGCTCCTACATAAAACCACCCATCCAATATATATACAATACATCTCACTTACACTCTAATTCATCTAATTCAGTTCATTATCCATAATTTAATCGATAATAAAATCATGCACACAAATCCCAAAACTCTAATTTCCTACTAGAATTGGCATTATAAGTCTATTTAATACCGTTAGTAGCTACAACTTCTGTAAAAACTGATATTCCGTTTTCATACATCAACTCTTTCATGTTACTTTCCTTGTTGACCACCCATAACAAGAATTCAAAATTCATAACATCTTTGTTACCTAGACTTAATTCTTCATAGGTGGAAACATGTTCAAACTTCTATTATTTCTCATAATTAATGTCTTTCAACTCTCAAATATAATTACTAACAAAGAGCTCTAGATCATAAGTCAAAGAAGTCTCCTCATATAATCATGATTGTCCAAATATACAAACTATTATTCTTCCTCTTGTATTCACACCTATTCTGTCCTTTGCTTTATAGCCCTGACATGGCTTTATTGGCAAATTTTAATTCACTCCCCTTATAAATCCTGCTCAAGGAAAAGTAATTTCCTCATTCTCAATTTATTTTACTGAAATATCATACAACTATCTTTTCTGTCAAGACTATTCAGGAATACTTTCCATATTCTTCTTTATTTGATAAATTAAAGCATTATCAAATAAAATAATCACAACTGATTCAAATACCATTAAAAAGTCCGATTCATAAACATCATAATTATAATTAATATATTAATCACTCTCAATGACATAATAAAAAATTTATGATATTCATACCAATTTCCGAATATCGTCTCGGCAAGAGAATATTTTACTGTCCAAAGTTACTAATATTTAATTCCTCAAATTCATTCTCCAAAATAATGTAACATCTTTCCATTAATCAAACGAGTCCTCATCTCATAAGAATAAATAATTTGTTTTCATTAAAATATAATTCATAATCAACACATAATTTCTCCCCATCATGTTGGTTCTATATAAACAGAATTAATACTTCCATAGTATACTATTCAATTCGTCAATTTATTCTCTTTATCTCTTTCAGCTCCCTTGATAAAGTAATCAATATTGATGTGACCCTAGTATACTTTAATTCCAAATCTACCTTCTAATACTAAAATAATTTCAATAGTTTATATAAGTTCACCCATTCTTCTCGAGTTAATCGTTATTCAATCATCAACATCAATTAAATAAACTTTTTGTCTATTTCAAATTACATATGATGTAATTATAACTAGAATCATCAAATATATACAGTTTCTTCTTCACCCACTATGATGTATGGCACAAACAAGAGGACTGAAAAACAAAGTAACAGGACCTAAATTTAACTAACAATCAAACTCAACATAAATTAATCCAAATACAAAGAAAGCTTACCAATTAGGCTTCAATAGATATAAAACTTCCTAAGGTCTCCCAATTGCTAGCTAGAGCAAGATCAAAAGCTCTCAAAAAATCACTCACAACTCACTCTTCTTCTTTTCTAATTCTCTACACAAAACACACACACACATATACACAAACAAACCACTAGCCAATCAAACACCACCAAATGCCTCCCCTTAGTCTTCTTTTAATAATTAGATATAAAGGTATATTTATGAAGGATAAGTGTTGTGGGTGGACAATGAAAATGCGGAATTTAAAATTTTTCATTGCATGCAACATTTGCATCAACACATATCATTAACATACCCATAGATCATATCACATGCACTCTTACATAGCTAAACATGCATAATAGACAACACATAGTTAACATGCCAACCATAACAGAATATAGAAAGAGTTCTTACCAACTAAGAGATATAGTAACACTTACATACTCCTTAAGTTGGTAGCACGCTCGAAATGCTTTGGTCAATGGCAATCCATAAGCTTGAGCTCCCCAAGTGTGAAGCCGCTAGCTTGTCCACACGGCTATGGCTTGGAAGATCTCCTTGTGTGATGTTGTTCTATCCATAAGCCTCTCTTTTGATGACCCAAAGTGCTTGCTAGAACCTTCACCAAACAAGAATGTGTAGGAGAATGAAAGAGCCTTTGAAGGTTTAGGAGTCAGATTAATGGAACCTCACATGAGATGTGATGGAAAAGAGTTATCCACTTAATGAGAACTTTATTCCAAGAATGGCAATGTGTACCTGAGGGATAATGAGTGACCCATTAAGAAATCCGTTACCCACTAGAAATCCATCCAATAAGGGATTTCCGTTTCCTACTTGGAATTGTAGGATTCGCCAGATTAGTGGGAGCCCATTATGATTAAAGACCAAATCTAATGGTAATTACAATGATATATAACTAATTAATCTTATTACCTTTTGCAGACCAATTGATAACATGAGACCTTCAAACCCACTCTCTATCATACTCAATAACAATAGGCTCACGGGCCCTAATTTCATAGATTGGCTAAGGAATCTAAAAGTTGTTTTAGCTTCTGAAAAGATACTCTATATGATAGAGCAAAGCCTACCCCGATCCCTTCCCGAAAATGCTTCATAAGAGGAGCATGATACTTTTGCAAAATGGAAGGATGATGATATGGAAGCACGTTGCATAATATGGGCTTCCATGACCACCGAGTTACATCGGCAACATGAGAAGTACACAAGTGCAAATGAAATCCTACTACACCTTCAAGAGTTGTTTGGTGAGCATAGTAGGACCGCTAGGTATGAGATATCTAAGTGGTTGTTCTGTGCTAAGATGAAAGAGGGAGAGGATGTTGGAGCTCATGTGAACTCCATGATTAGACTAATAAAGGAGCTAGAGAGTTTAGACTTCTTTATGGATTTCCATCTCCAAGTGGATATGATCCTCTAATCCCTTCCCGAATTGTTCGGGCAAATTATCGCCAACTTCCACATGAACAAAATATAGTGCACTCTTACTGAGCTATTAAACATGCTCGTGACGGCCCAAAAGGCCATCCAAGGTAGCAAAGGGAAAGAGGTTGCTCTTATTGCCTCTTCTAGTAAGACTAAGAAGAATAAGGGTAGGACAAGTGTTGTTAAGCCCAAAGGAGGTATAGCCAAGAATAAGGGCAAGGCCACTGTGAGGGAAGACAAGGGCAAAGGAAAGTGTTTCCACTGCCAAGGAGAAGGGCATTGGAAGAGAAACTGTCCGAAGTACCTTGAGTCTCTCAAGACTAAAGGAAAGGATGGAGAAGGTATGACTTTCTCTAATTTATTTACTTCCAAATGTTCTAAGAGCTCATCTAATGCATGGGTATTGGATACCGGTGCTAGTTCTCACATTTGTTCATCCATGCAGAATCTAGCAAATGAGAGAAGGTTGAGGCCAAATGAAGTAACCTTAAAGCTTGAAAATGGAGCAAGTGTTGCAGCAAAAGCTATAGGATCAACTTCTATTGATTTGCTAAATCATGTATTGTTATTAGATGATGTATTGTATGTACCCAATGCTTTCAAAAACATTATCTCTATTTCTAGTTTGACTAGAAGGGGTTATGAATTCCTGTTTAGTAGAGATGTATGTAAACTTTATTTTGGAAATAAAATGATTGGCATAGGTTATGTGATACATGGATTGTATTATGTTGATAATATGATTAATAACATTGAACCTCAATCAAATGTGAATGCAATGTTGATTAAAAATGCCACCAACTCCAAACATCTTTGGTACTTAAGACTATGTCATATTGTAGAGGATAGGATCACAAAATTGAAAAGGATGGGAATCTTGAGCAATCTTGAATCCGCATCCAATCCAACTTGTGAGGCTTGTCTTCAAGGCAAGATGACAAGGTCACCATTTGTTGGACAAATGAGAAGGGCCAATAAAGTATTGAAAATCATACATAGTGATGTATGTGGGCCATTTAAGGAAATGGCTAGAGGTGGTTTCTGTTGGGTTACAGGCAGAATATCCCAATCGAATTGGAACATAAACACAGTGGAAATTAAAATTTTATAACCCTTAACCCACCAAGGATCACATACATTTCATAAAAATCGAAGGAAAGGTAAACAAAACTTACCTCTTGTATATCTATTTGTCAAATCTTCAAATACTACGTATTGGTTTATTCGGATCT
>CATIWO010025804.1:0-12174 GCA_949673435.1 Macaranga tanarius | reverse complement strand
TTATTATTATTATTATTATTATTATTATTATTATTATTATTATTATTATTATTATTATATAGAAAATACATATAATTTAATGGAAAACATGTCTCATTTAATGAATAAAATCCTAAATTTGAACCTTAAAATTTACAGTTTTCTTTTTTTATTTTTAATTCAATTAACTGAAAATTAAACCAAACTGAATAACTAATTAGTTATTACAAATAATTCAATTATTTTCTTTTTATTTTTATATCTATCAATATATATATATATATATATATATATATATATATATATATATATATAACTGTCACCCATTGACTTGAGAACCCTTCTAATTGGTGATAAATTGGTACCTGACTTCTAAACATTTTAAAAGCAATTTTGATAAATTATTGGAAAACGATATTTGTATGACTTAGTATAAAGTCTTTCTACATGGAAACTAATTATGATCTACAAGGAAATTTCAACGAGTAAGCATTTTTTCATGTCAAAAATTTAAGAAAATTCTTCTGACCGAAATATTTTGAATCGTTTTTACAAATTTAAAAAATTAAAAAACACATTTTCAACTTAAAAAATATATATTTTTTAGTTTTTTCTGAATAAGAAAAAAATAAATGTAAAAAGATCTCATATTTTTCTTAACTAAACAAAATAATTTATAATTATACTATTAATTGGTAGTAATAATATATAGAAATACACACACTTTTCTCCCACATTTTTATTTTTGATACTTTTATAAGATATATACTATTTTTTCGTATCTATTTCGACAGTTTCCATGTATTTATGTTTCTGCTTCTATGCAATTTAGGCTGTGATAGCTGCTAACTAATCAAAACTTCAGTCTAAGGCATATCTTATTTAAAAATGATGTGTAACCTTTGAACTTGTCAGCTAGGGAAGTTGCTTACAATATTTAGTTAGGCTGTCACTTGAAGCCCTAATATTTTAGCCATATATAGTTCACTTATGGTTGATTTCTTGACTATCTCCATGACATATACGTATAACTTATCTAATTAACGTAAAAAACTTTGACAAATAATTTTTCCGTCTTGACTATATGTATAGTTGCTTAGATGCTTCTGCAAAGGAAATTCAGCAACTAACTTCATTTAATCTTCATTGCCTGGTCCAAGTCCATGCTCAAGTATTATTTTTATCTATATACCTAATTAATATGGCAAAACACTTGTAGATTTCTATATATACTATTGCAGGGTGCTTACGGAGGTTAATTACTTGAAGGTCTGGGAGCTTATATTGAGGTAAGAACTAAAGCTTACTCTTTAAATCATTTAGTTTCATGAATAGATTTTTTTCTTGAATTGCCAGAATGTATCCTTAACTGTTTTAGTTCTTTAGATTTTGTGATATATGATATTATATTGGTCATTATGTATGTGCACTTGACATTTATAACTCTGCTTCCAGGTTTTGATAGCTACTTGAATAGGTGATTGTTTCATGTATTTTCCAGCTAGTTTCGTCTGTTGCAAATTTGTTTTGTACAAAGATGCTTGGACGTACATAAGACTACACAATTTCCACAATAATTACTACTACTTGCTTCTTGATTTAAACTCTAAGTGTAAACTGATAAAGGAGCCAACTACTAGTGTGATAGTATAATAGTCGAGTACATCTTTCACGGTGCAAAAGGTTGTTTAAAAGTTCAAACCTTGACGACTCTTTTCATTTTTGTGAATTTTCAAAGTACTGAAAAATGTTGAGATGATTTTCCGGCTTGTGGGGAATTAATTAAATTGTTTGAGCTGATAAAGCTATATATAATTGCTTTTGTTGGTTCTCTTCATTAACATAATTAATTATTGATTTTTTTGTAGGTTCTCAACATTATTTCATCATGAGTGTTGTCATAAGTGCAATTGTATCAGCAACAGTTGGTATTTTGTCACTATTTTATAATGTGTCAAAAGATGCATATGGTTATTTGGAGAAGAAATTTCAATATTCAAGAGACTTGGATAAAAACTGCGAGGCATTATACTGGGGACTAGACTACCTCCTCCGTTTAAGGAACGACATCAACCAATACATCCAGAAACGGGGACTAAGTTCGCTAGCTCTCTGCAAGCTCTGGAATAATAGGGTATTGAAAGTTGATGGAGAAGCAAGAATTTTGATCAAGAAATTTAATTATGCAGGTAAATCTAATTGGGTCTTCCCCCGAGCAAAACTTAGTAGAAAAATGATTAAGTTGTTGGAGAAAATTAATGATCTCCAAAAAGATGGGAAGGAATTAGACAAATTGCTTACAGGTGTTGCCAGGACTAAATGAAACATCATACAAAGAAAAAGCATATATACATTCCAGGAGAGGTCCATGGATTGAATGGTTGATTGATTGGCTAAAGATGCATGGCAGGATATATATATATGTATGTATGTATGTATATGTATGTGTGTGTATATATATATATATATATATAAAGAAAATGAAGAATTTGTGGGTGTGTTAAGTGTTTGATGTTGAAACATTGGCGTTGTTTGTATTTAAATTTTTAAAGATATTTGTGTTAGCTTCCTCATTGGTTATTTTGTAGTGCCAATTATATGTGTTGTGTTGAGACATTTTGTAGGTTATTTCTCATTCTAATTGTGGTAAAATTGTCATGTTTGTTTTGTGGTGCTTGTCTTCATTTATTTAATTGTTAAACTGTGACCCTCTACACATTCAAAATCACCACTAAGTCTAAATTGATCTAAAGTGACATTTATCATTAATGTGATTCTATAAATTTTAATTATTGATGGCTTAGACAAAAATAAATAAATAAGTAAATAAAATCTCAAACTGAGATTACATGTAACATTTTGTATTTGCAAAGTACTTGTGGGGTCAAACTCAAAACATAAACCGTTATTAATGTGCTAAAATATGCCATTGTTTTAGTGAAGGATGAAAATAACATAAAATATATAGTCTTAATATTAAAATACAAAAATCAAAACGTTTAATGTACGAAACATTAGAGACTTCAATATATTTTAGCAAAATATTATTAGTGTGGATGTATGGTAATCATTACCAACAAGATGAAGAAAAAAATAAATTAAGGGTAATGATAGAGACATTAATGGTGTTATCGTTCATTAAATAAAAATAAAAATTTATTTTTAAAAATTATTTTTTTATTCTGTTAGCCGGGACCATTTAAATGAATAAGCGACCATTTTGAAATTTTTATATCATACGATAATACTAATACTATTCACATTCATTAGAGTGATTAGAGCGATATGAACCCTTATCCATAAATTAATGGCTGAAAATTCAGATGAGGCTGCATAAGTAATGACCATTTATACTAAAATATAAACTGCATAAGTATGGTAAATCATTCTTTTTGTTTTTTTGGTTACAGAATTCTTAATTTGTTTAGATGTAACTGCTAAATTCTTTTCAAAATTATGAATGTCAGATGGTCAACAGAGCATTTAACTTGGAGGCCTAATTAATTCAAGCACAGCAGTCCTCTCATTTTGTTCAAGAAACTCTGCCATCATTTCTTTTGCAGGTATATATATATATAATATTCGAATAACCACAAGAGCTCCAATAAATCTGCATCGGTTAGAGAGGCAAACTCCAAAGGCAAAACTGTACTAATGTTTATTTTCTTATATATAAAACTCGAACTTAAAACTTTTGATTAAAGAAACAAAATTCATTGTCACTGAGATCAACAAATATAGGTGGACAGCATATACTTTAAACTTTGTATAAATTCAGGTTATTAGCGAAGATGTATATACATATATATCCATACGAAAGAACACAAGAAAAAATTTGAAAATTAAAAATTAATAATTGATTTGTTTCCTTGATGACGTAGGCAGAAGGTATAAAAGTAAGGATAACTATCACGAATTGTTGGATCGTGTATAATTGCCAATAAGTTATCTTTCAAAATCTATTGAGTCCTAAAACTACCAGGAATTAGGCATCAATTTCGTTGATTCACAAAGAAATGCCGATAATTGGGAAAATGAAGGAATTTTATTAATCACCAAAAACTGTCCTCTATTTTTCTGAGACTTACATATTTATAGGGTGGCACAAGTTTACCAACCCTTAATTAACTAAGAAAGAAAATAACAATATTCTTAACTAAGGAATGAAATCAAATTCTAACTAAATTGTAAAAAATTAAATCCTAACTAAGGAAATAAAATCAACAAAAAAATAGTAATAAAAATCAATTCTAAAATAAGAATAAAAATCAAACCATACCCATAATAATAATAATTACGTCTCATATTCATTGTTCTACAAACTTATTCCAATAACTGTAAAACTTGCTGCACCACATCATTCCCCTCAGGGTAGAGAAAATTCTCCCTCGAATTTTGCCCAAATATTGAGAAAAAAATTTACCCATAAATGCATTGGACATCATAAATTCATCAACTTGTAATTCCTTCCAAATAAGATTTATTGGAATACAAGAATGAAGAATTTCATCAATGCCAATGAAATCAATATATTCAATATACTCGCTTGACTCTGGTATATTATTCTCGTGTTTAGGATGTCCTCGGATCCTAACTCCTAAACAATTTCAATTGAGATAATGTTTTGATAACTACTAGTATTTTAGTAGTCAGAAAATATGTTATTATGTAGCCATTCATCATTAGTAACCTTAGGAGTTAGATAAGAGTGCCCCTCAACTAATGCAATTTCTGTATCACCACCTTCTAACAATTCATTGATTGCATTCCTCATCGTCTTCATCTCCTTCATCAATCATCAGTATCAATGAATAAGAGCTCTTCATAATATTCTTCCTCCTCCTCCTCGTCATTAACATCTCCATCTCAATTTTCTTGATGGTTGTTATTGTGTTGAACTAGATTGGCTCTGTTCTGATGGCCCATAAGCGCGGCCATCCTTTCAGTCATCTGTTCCATCATCTGCTTAAATCGCTCATCCAACAGCTGATTGATTCGTTGCTCCAACTCACGCTCATAAACATCCTCAATACATTGTTGTCTCCTGGACGGCGTGACTGCTCTAATACCAAACTGACATAGCGGAAGGTATAAAAATAAGGATAACTATCACGAACTGTTGAATCGCGCACGATTGCCAGTAGGTGATCTTCCAAAATCTGTTGAGTCATAAGGCTACCGAAATTAGGCATCAATTTCGTTGATTCACAAATGAATGCAGATAATTGGGAAAACAAAGGAATTTTATTATTAATCACCAAAAACTGTCCTCCATTATTCTGAGATTTACATATTTATAGAGTGGCACAAGCCTATCAACCCTTAATTAATTAGAAAAGAAAATAAAAATATTCTTAACTAAGAAAGGAAATCGAATTCTAACCAAATTGTAAAAAATCAAATCCTCATAATAATAATAATTACTCTCCTGTCCATTGTTTCAAGACTTGCTCCACCGCATCACTTGACATATATATGTTTTAATTGGAAGTAAGTAAACAATCTACTAAATTATCATATACCTGCACAATGGACAAACTCCATTGATTTGGAGCCAATTATCAATGCAGGTCTGATGATAAAGATGTGAACATGGCATTTGAGTTGCTTCCGAATCAATCAAAAGCTCCTCCAAACAAATCGTACATTGTTGGATATTTTCAACTTTTACCTTCTTCAGTGCATCTATTGATGATCTCGTCGCAGGAACTAAATCATAAACATAATCATCATCATCATCAGCGGTATATTCACTAGCACTGCCATCACTATTACTATCATCACTATCACTATGGCTATGGCTATCACCAGGCTGATCTTTATCATCACTGTCACTATGGCCATGGCTATCACCAGGCTGATCTTGATCAATGCGGACAATCAACCGCAGAACCTTGGAATTGATCATGTTGTAATTTTCACGTACACATTTAACAACCCTGATCAATATAGTATCTGTTAAGCATGTCAAGCATGAATTTTCAAGAAGTATATCAAGAATATAATGCATAGCAAACCTCGAAGAATCGCAGTGACATCGTTCATACAAAAGCATGTCATGATACTCCATGATTAGTGTAAGTGTAGATTTCCTGTAATCAGATACCACAGTTATACCCCATTTTGTATGAAACACATTAACATCATCATCCTTATAATCATCGTCCTTAAATTTATCTTCATTGAATATGAAACCACTTGGTACAACGTTGATAAAGAACGTTCCACAAGTAAACTGGCAACAATCTTGTTCAACAGTGTCCTGATCCTCTAACGCAACCACGCTGAAAGAAACTCTGTCACTACCTTCTGTCTCCATCTAATTATAACTATATCAATTATAAGGATCAACAAAGCTGAATTTAATTGTTATGTGTGATGCAATCCAGTAAACAAAAAATTTCTATAAAACTAATATGATATCACAAATCTTCTTGTTGATTTAAATTTTGAAATAAACTATAGTTTAAAAATTTCTGAT
Organism: Macaranga tanarius; assembly: GCA_949673435.1. Lineage (NCBI taxonomy): Eukaryota > Viridiplantae > Streptophyta > Magnoliopsida > Malpighiales > Euphorbiaceae > Macaranga > Macaranga tanarius. The sequence goes on along the minus strand of CATIWO010025804.1, from coordinate 5,714 downwards.
TAGTTATTGCATAAACAAAAAATTAATGCCCATTAATAAATATTATTTATAGTTTACCTTAGTTCTTTGAGATTTGGAAGACATTCCTTTTTACTAGACAATTGAATCACTTAAAACTTTGTATTTGATTTCATATAAAATATGTATATTCTCAACAGAGACTTTTATAACGAGTGCCCTTGGCCCTTAGGACACCTTAATTAGTAGTTAAATTAATTTTAACTACATAAAAGATAAGATAGTTCTTATCACTTCTATTTTTTTATTTAATCTGTATTGTGATAAATTTAATCTTGGTAATATATATATATATATATATATATATACACTGGGATCCTAAATTTTCTGTATATTCATCCTCAATATTAATCTAATAATGTAACACCTACCTCTTTACTATATGTATTTATATATATATATATTGCATTTTATACATAAGAATTAGTAAACTTTATTTAAGTTTAAAATTTGGTAAAGTGTAGAGTAGGACCCAATTGAAAAGAAAGTTTGGAGTGAATTGTCACAATAATAAATCTTGGGTTATTGTAAATTAATTCCATTTCATTAAGGTGTTTGGTAGAGATTTTGATGATATTTTGTTATTTTATTAAGTATTATTATATTTGTTAATTGATGATGAATATGCATTTAATTGTTGAGTTGTGCAATTATTAAAATAAGAAAATAGGGAGGCCATTTGGTGCATTTTGATTGGTTAGAGTTTATGTGAGTATATATGTATGTGGATGTGGTGGTGTAGAAGTGTAGAGATTTTGGTGTTGATATTTATGTATATTTGGGAACTAAATGTGATTAATTAGGATTTTCACATTTAGTATAAAAAGATGTTTGATCATGATATTAAGTGTTAATATTATTTCCCATTGCCATTTAGATTTGAATCTAATAAGTCACACATATAAAGGTTTCATTTGTGAAGATCAATATTAATTTGATTATTGATTAAATAGTTTAATTAATTAATTAAATTAATTGAATTGTATTTGCATGTATGTGAGGATCTAGCATATCTCGAAATCTAAATTTAAATATTGGGACTTAATAGCAATTAAATAAATATTAATTTGAAATTAATTTAATATGTGGTATTAAGTTTAAGGACTAGATTAATATTTGTCTCCATTCTATATGGGCCATGAGATAGACCTAGTAAATTAATTATGATGGACTTAAGATGAACTCATGCATAGACTTTTATGAAAAAATTAATAATAATTTATTTATTTACTTATTTTTTTATTATTTTAATTATTGTATATATACAAAAACAGTTTTTTTTTAGAAAAATCAATTATTATTTTAATTATTGCATATATACAATAACAGTTTTTTTTTAGAAAAATCAATTATACAACTTATGCATTACCTATTTTTTACCAAATAAGATTAACAATTTAACTATTACACTTATAACTGTTACTCCTTAAAAGTTACACATATAACTATTACACCCGATTCAAACGTACCCAAGAGTAATTTGAGGTCGTTGATTTATTGACTATCTCTACTACCATTGCATATATATTTTAGGGGCAAATATAAAAATTGACCTGTAATTTACGTTTTTTCAGCTGTATATATTATTTTTATAATAATTTGAAATATATTATTTTGTTGTTAATAATTTTAAATATATGATTACAGCCTTTGACTTTTGACAAATATTTTTTTATTTCTTTTTATCATGCATAGTTGCTTAGATCTTTCTGCAATGGAAACTTGGCAACTCGTTTTCTGTTCTTTGTTGGTTGCCCATTATTTTTATATATACCCAAAATTATTTTATGGTATGGTGGCAACACAATTATAAACTTATATGCTACATATGGAGGTTCATTGGATGTTTTTGGGTAACTGTTGTTTCATTTGTTATTTCCTTTTTTTTAATAGTTATTTCCTATTTTCACTTGGATGTATAGATGTTATTATATATCTATTTTAAATGTATTATATTTGACGGTTTAATTTGTGATACATGGTATATGAATTTTTATTTTTTATTAACCAACAAAAAATTTGAAAACTAAAAAATGTAGCTCAATCATTATCCAAATTAAAACAATTTTTCCTTTCCAAAATAAAATAAAATAAAATAAAATGGTCTTTGCACAGAAAAATAATTTATTTCTTTAAAGAATAATTGATTAATTGTATCATGTCTTAGTGCAACAATAAATTAGTGTAAATATTTCAGGAAATGGAATGTCAAAATTGTTTCCATTGATTTAAATTTCACAATGAAAGTAAAATAGGCTAACAAGCAAAATAGACTTTCATATGCTTGTTATAATTTGATTAGGTCCATTATGTCATATTTCATGTGCCCTTGTCATTGACTGGAATAAATTCATATAAAATATGCACTCACATTAAAATATAATTAAGGAATATGCAATTGCATTTTTATATATGCACCAAGATTCTTCATTTAAATTTATGCAACTTTAGGGGTATGAAATAATTTATTTTTGTCATTTGCAGGAATAAAAAATTGTCTATGTCAACCAATGTTCATAGAAATTACACAAAATCACTACTAATTAATTAAATCCATCAAGTCAACTAAAGCAATTTATAAAGATAACAAGATAAGATAGTTTTGATCAGTTCTATTTTTTAAATTTATATTATGATAAATTTAATGGTCTAATTCTTCTTTTTTATTTCTTGACTGACAGAAATTGCGTTCAAAATGAATTTAAAGCAACGAAATGGCATACATTTAAATTACATTGAAAAATATAGGGAATTCTACAATGCCTTGGGTTTAAACACCTTTATTTTTATTGAATTGAAGGTTACAAGTAGATTACTAAAAAAAAAATAATATATTTATTCTTATTTTTTACAAATATATAATATTTTTACTTTTTTATAATGTATAACATTGATAATTAATATTAGAATTTAAAAATTATTAATTTTATTAAAATTTACATATTTTCACTTTTTTATGCATTTTTATAATTAAAAAAATATATGTAATTGCTGGATAAATTACATATTTTGCTTGTTAATTTTGTAATTTTTACAGCAAAGGTGTAAAAATAAAATTGAACCAAAAAAAAAAAAAAAGTGATATAATACAGTAGAAAAATTGCATAAATAATTGCAATTTTATATAATTTTTAATACTGTAACATAATATTTGTACTAAGAAAATTTGAATTAATTTACTCCCTGGTAGAGGAAACAATATTTTTCTAAAATACTGGTGCATTTTCCTAGTTAAAGAAAAAAAATACAAGAGATGCAAATTATCTGGTTAACTAGTTAAATGAATTTTTGAAATATAATATTACTAAAAAAATCGGTGCATAAAATTAATATGTTACAATCTAAATGTTGTAGAGCGTGTGTGTTTGTAAGACAATGCAATACAATGCCTCTAGAAGCCACAATTGACAAATTCCATTCATTTGTACGTAATGAATTTCTTGATCCTGTCTCTACTACAAGGCATATATATTCTAAGGCCAAATTAAAAAAATTGATCTGTAATTTTACGTTTTTTAATTGTATATATTATTTTGTTGTTAATATTTTTAAATATATGGTAATAGCTTTTGATTTTTGACGAATATTTTTTTTTTCATTTCTTTTTATCATGCATAGTTCCATAGATCTTTCTGCAATGGAAAGTTGGCAATAAGCATTATCGAAATTTAAATATTTTTTCTTTCAAAAAAATGCTTTTTTGCACAGAAAAATAATTAATTTCTTGAAAGAATAATTAATTAATTTTATCATGTCTTAGTGCCTCAATAAATTAATGCAAATACTTTTTAGCGGAATAGCTAGAATAGAAAAATTATTTTCATTGATTTAATAAATTTCATAGTAAAAGTGAAATTGGAGATTCTTAATACATTACATTCAATGATAGAATTTAAAAAATACATTTTATTTTATTAATTAAGTAAAAAATATTTAGGTGATATTTTTAAAATTTTACTATTGGGTGTAATGCACCTGCTGTAAGTAAGATTCTCTAAAGAAAAATAAGCTAATAAGCAAAATAGACTCTCATATGTTTGTTATATTTTGAAACTTTCTAAGTTGATTAGAACCATCATGTCATATTATATATGCCGGCTTTTGTCATTGACTGGCATAAATTCATATAAACTAAGCACGTCAAACCAAAATTTAAGTTATAACCGAGAAATTCGCAATTGCACATTCTATGTAAATACCAATATTCTTTTTTAAAATTTAATGCAACTTCAGGGTTATGATTTTTTTTTTTTTTTTTTTTTTTTGCCATTTCAGGAAAAAAAAAATCGTCTATTCAACCAACGTTCATAGAAATTATACAAAATCACCAATAATTAATTGAAGTCATCGATCTATTCAACTAAAGCAAATTTTTAAATCATTGTTTGTTTGGGATCCTACCACCACGATTCCGCACAACAACTGGGAATTACTTTATGATTCAAAATGTGATGTAAATAATTAGAACATATTTCTCTATAGTTATGGATGTATTTAAGAAAAACTACAATTGAATCCATAAAATTTAGTTAAAATTTACTTGTTTCCCTATATTTTCAAAAATATTATGATTAGTCCCCAAATAATAAACATGATCAAGATCAAAATGACAAACGTTTCTCTCATTAAATTGTATGTACAAAAATAATGCAGCCCATTTTACAACGTTGTTGTAGGTGTCACTTTTCAATTTTTATTTTCTTTCAATTTTTTTATACGTGCTTTTTGTAATCCAACTTTAAAAAGTAGCTAAATAGTGTTTCAGTTAAAAGTAAATGAAAATTAGAAGAAATAATATAAATAAAAATTTAAATTTTAAAAAATTGAAGTTCCATCTGCAGTACCAAATAGACTTTTAATTATATGAGAAATGATATTTTACTTTCTCAAATTTGATTTCACCAAATATTATGATCCTTCACATATAATGATACATCATCTTTTAACTGCCAAAAGTAATTATTAATCTAACTGGAGATAAATGGAAGAAGAAGTAAATTGTACTGTGCCTTTCAAATGTTAAAGACAAAATATAATTTTTTAAAGTAATATATATATACACACACACATGAATGTAGGTCTAATATATTTGTAACTCCTTGCACTTTATATTTTTTATCAGTTTATTTTCTCAACTTATAAAATAATCATTTAGACATTTAAAATTGTTAAAAACATAACTTATCGATACTTTTTGAACTATTTGAAGTGTCTAAATAATTATGTATAAGTTAAGTTGAAACTATTTAAACACTTAGATAAAAAAAAAAAAAAAAAAAAGATAAATTACTAAAACTCCCTGAGATTTGCTCAAATATATTAGTCGATCCTTTCTTTTTTTTTTTTATAATATATTCAATATTGTTTTTATATAGAATAATATTTTTATATTTAAATTATATATATATATATATATATATATATATATAAGTCAATATATAGAGAAAATTGTAAAAAATAATTGTTTTAGTTAATAATATTTTAAATTATACAAATTTTATTTTTTGTGAAAACTATATCTCTTTTGGATAAAGATACTATGATAAAAAAAAAAATTATTATATAATTTTTAATTGAAATTAGTTTTACATTTTTATATTTTTATATAACTTATTTGGTTGAAACACTTGTAAATGTCAAATTTTCACTTAGATTTACCCCTTATTAAAATTTGAATTTCTTAAATTATGTTAAAA
>CATIWO010025775.1:0-20164 GCA_949673435.1 Macaranga tanarius | reverse complement strand
ATTTAAAATTATTGAAAATAATGTAGAGTTCTAAAAATTTAAAATTGTTAAAAATCAAGATTAAATCAAAATTTTAGATAATCTAATTATTTAAAAAAGATTTGATTTGAATTCAAATAGATCTAATACATCATAATGTTAATATAATTATTTAAAAAAATTAATTTAAATTCAAATAGATCAAATACATCATAATGTTAGTTATGTCATTATATAAAATATTGATGTCCTTTTTTATCCAAAAATATTATCCCTTTATTCATACTTTTATATATAATATAGATATTTAAATATTCAATGGATTCTAACCATCACAACCAAATCTTTAAAGATAGTTCCAACACTTGAACATATTCGAAAGAGAGATCAAGCCACTTTCTAATAAATTAGAACCCGGTAAAATGCATGTTTCATATAAATAAAAATGTCTCTTATATCAATTAGCCCATAATTAATAAAACTCATAATAGAAAATTGTCCAACAATGAGTTCTAAAGATTTAAAATTATTGAAAATAATTTAGAGTTCTAAAAATTTAAAATTATTAAAAATCAAGATTAAATCAAAATTTTAGATAATCTAATTGTTTAAAAAAGGTTTGATTTAAATTCAAATAGATATAATACATCATAATGTTAATATAATTATTTAAAAAAATTAATTTAAATTCAAATACATCAAATACATCATAATGTTAGTAGTGTCATTATATAAAATATTGATGTCCTTTTTCGTCCAAAAATATTTTTCCTTTATTCATACTTTTATATATAGTATAGAAATAAATATCTTATATTTAAAATTAATTAAAATAGATGATACTTATTATCTAATATTTCGATGACAAATAACAATGTACACAATTAAACTATATTTTCACAAAGTTTTAATAAATACCATTAGTAACGGTATTTATCTATAACATTATTTTTTAAAATACTTAAAATAAAAATGAAAAGAAAAGTATAATTTAAAAGAAAACAAGAATTTGATTTAAAATAAATGTCTTATATTTAAAATTAATTAAAATAGACAATGTTTATTATATAATATTTTGATGACAACTTTTTAAATTTTGTAATTATATAATTTTATCCATTATTTTTATATTTAAATATTCAATTGATTCTAACTATCATAACCAAATCTTTAAAGATAATTCCAACACTTGAACATAATCGAAAGAGAGATCAAGCCACTTTCTAATAAATTAGAACCCGGCAAAATGCATGTTTCATATAAATAAAAATGTCTCTTATATCAATTAGTCCATAATTAATATAACTCATAATAGAAAAATTTCCAACAATGAGTTCTAAAGATTTAAAATTATTAAAAATAATGTAGAGTTCTAAAAATTTAAAATTGTTAAAAATCAAGATTAAATCAAAATTTTAGATAATCTAATTATTTAAAAAAGATTTGAGTTGAATTCAAATAAATCTAATACATCATAATGTTAATATAATTATTTAAAAAAATTAATTTAAATTCAAATACATCAAATACATCATAATGTTAGTCATGTCATTATATAAAATATTGATGTTCTTTTTTGCCTAAAAATATTTTTCCTTTATTCATACTTTTATATATATATATATATATATAGTATAGATAAATATTAAACAAATAAAAAGTTTTTAAATTTTTTTTTTTTTAACTGGAGGAGGGCAGGGTTGAAGAAAAAAATTGTTGAATTTTGCGTAACGGAAAATTCAATACTTCAGAGGATAAATGGGCCAAATAAAGAGAATATGCTAAAATTCGCAAAGCTTTTAAAAGAAATTTTGCCAAGTGGAAGCTGGCGTAAAACCAAACCGCACATGTGACATATCTTGTTTATTTTATTCGACCGAACAAAAGCCATCCCTGAAACCAAAGCTCGTGTGGTTTCGTGTCGGCCTTTCTCTTCTGTCGACGCAGGTACTTAACTCATCTCATGCCCATGTGTATGTGTAGGTAGTAGTTGCATCACCAAAAGCGGACCACCTCCACGTTCTTCGAAGCCACTTCCCCAAACAATTAGGAATCCAAATAAATAAATAAACCAAATGTCGGTTTTATATCATAATTTTTCTATAAATAACCTTAAAAATAAAAATCCACCACCACCTCTGCCTCACCACCAGCGTCTCATTTGTTCTCCGGTTAAGCGTAGTAATCGTCCCTCTTCTTTTGTTGGCTTCTCTTCTCTATCAGGTAAAAGCAAGAACAATATTGTTAAGTATATTTAGATCAGATTTGATTGGTAATATTTATAACATATTTATGTCATTTAAACATCTCTAACTTAATTCTGTTTTGGTATATGGAAGTAGTAGCAGACATGGATGCCACAGCTGGACAGTCTCTCTATCCTTTGCACCGTACTAAGACTATTCATCTGGTTTGTGTTTGGTATTGGTAATAATTCACTTTATTTTGGAGAAGATTAAAGAAAATTGTTTGATAATAATAACTTATAGGTGAGGCATGCACAAGGGATTCACAATGTAGAAGGAGAAAAAGACCATAACGCTTATTTATCTGAAGCTCTTTTTGATGCCCATCTGACCCCTCTTGGTTGGCGGCAGGTTTTTATTTTTATTTTTATTTTCAATTAAAGAAATATGGATTTGCTTGCTTTTGGGTTTGTTTTTCTTTTAATAATAATTGAAAAAGATCATTTCTTTTTAGGTAATGAAGCAACTTTTTGTTGTTTTCTTTATATTATTTTAAAGATTTTGGTGTGGATAATGATTTTGTGAAACCATAATCAGGTTGAGAATCTGCGCAAGCATGTTAGAGCAATTGGGCTTCATAAGAGAATTGAATTGGTCATTACTTCCCCTTTGTTAAGGTATTTATTGGCTCTTTATTGAACACTGAGTTTCTTTTGCTAAATGCTTTAATGATTTTATTTTAATGTATGTATATGCATATCGGATCCGTTTTATTCCATTATAATCTATGATTTCATTAGATTGCTTTGTTTTGCCGGTATAATGGTTTCATCACAATTTATGAACCAATATATTTACCAATTGATACGGACTGAAAATGAGATTTAGTAGTCTGGATTAAGAACTTGTGCAAAACAGCATTTGATGGCCGAGCTCCACGAGCAATATTTGTATCTCTTTTAAGTACTCAAATTGAGTTATTAAAACTAGCCTCACAGGGTACATGGTGAAATTTTATCTTAAATTTTTGAAACAATTATTACTCTCTATATCCCATTTAAAAAATTACAAAAAAAAAACTCAAGACTTGTTCATCCTGTGTTGCCTTTTAGTAGTTTGATTGTTTTATTATGTTCAATGTCATTTGTTACCTCTACAAGCAATTAAGTTTGTGTGGAATGTCTATTGGTTGGAAACATCAAGTTAGAGTTTGTGGTGAGATTTCTATTGCCTGACATAGATGTGCATGCTTTGCTTACTAAGGAGAACTTGGTGTTTCATGCAATTTTATTATCTAGGATCTTCTGTTTCTGAGCTTATGGCCTAAGAAATTGCGTTGTAGGACTATGCAAACGGCAGTTGGAGTATTTGGTGGTGAAGGGTATACTGATGGCATAGAGGCCCCTCCTTTGATGGTGGAAAATGCGGGGAAAAGTAACCATCCTGCAATATCAAGTTTAAACTGTCCGCCTTTTGCAGCATGCGAGCTTTGTCGAGAACATTTGGTATTCCTTGAATTCCCCTGTAATGAGTTTTTATTCCATGAAATCTAGATGCCACGGGGGTAACTTTAAATGACGCAAGTGTAGAATCTGCAGTGTCTTAATGTGTGCATCAGACTTGTGGAACAAAATAGCTTAAAATTTGCTGCATATTGTGAGAAGAACCGTCTTTTCTGATAACTATATACCTTCTAACCTTTTTATTTTCTTTTTCAAACTACAGGGAGTTCATCCTTGTGATAGAAGAAGAAGCATCAGCGAATATCGGCCTCTTTTCCCTGCAATTGATTTTTCACTGGCAAGTATAATTTGCCAAAGTTTGTATTGTGGCCTTGCCTTATAATGTTTTTAATTGTTTGTTGACTTGCAACAGTTTGTTTTGATATTTTGGATAGATTGAAAATGACGCTGACATTTTATGGACGGCTGATATCAGAGAAGAGAATGAACATGTTGCAGCTAGGGGACAGAAGTTTTTGAACTGGTGAGGGGCAACCCCTTGTTTATAGTCGTTCTATACCTTCTAATTCTTTGAACAGACCTAAGAATTGAAGGTTTATGTGGCGAACATGGATTACTTGTTCAAATCTTAAAATGCTGCCGTGGGGTTCTTCACACATGCATATTTCAGAATATTTATTAACAGTCTACTCTCTCAGGGTTTCTAGCTTCTTGCAGTTGATGTGTACATAAGGCATATAGCTGCGCCCTTATATTATTAATCTATGTCTTTAATGTGTGCCTTTCTGTTAAATTCCATAATGTTGTCATTTTATTTGTGCACCTTGATTAGTAACTCCTTGGACCTAACAGAACATAAAAATTCACTTCATTCCATATGAACAAAATTTTTTGTTTGCTTCTGTTTTCTTTGCATCTTGTGCTCATTTACGCGGAATCTGATGTAAGAGCATATTGTAAGTAACTGTTGGCAGGTATCGCTGTAGATTACTAATGACATTAATTATTAAAATGATTAAATAATTTGCTTCAGGTTGTGGACAAGGAAAGAGAAGGAGATCGCAGTTGTTTCACACAGTGGATTCTTATATCATACACTATGTGCTTTTGGTAATGATTGTCATCCATCTGTGAAGAGTGAAATTTGCACACAGTAAGTATTTTGCTTATTTTTTAAAAGAATAATTTGATTTCCACCAGAATTGAAATCTGTTTCACCAGCATGAATCTATTGCATAGAAAATGATGATTTCCAATTTTTTAATGCATTAGCCTTATTCTTTTTTGGGTGCTAATAAGACGAATTTTACCTGCACATGCAGCTTTGCTAATTGTGAGCTTCGATCAATGGTTATTGTTGATAGAGGGTAAGCATGATTTTGGAAAAGTTAGGCCACACCTTATATTTTAGTTGATGCAAGAACTCATATTTCTCTTTCATCTTCAGTATGATAGGCTCAGATCCTGCAACAACTAACTATCCTGGAAAAGTGCCTAAGGGGCTTGATCTTCCAAGTGATGTTGCTGAGGAGAAACACCCGCAGACAGGAAGTGTCTAAGTAAAATTTTAGTCCCAGTGCCATACAATACAATTCTGAACTATCTCCATTGGATTTTTCATTATTTTACTAGCAGTACAATACCCTACAAAAGAACTTGGTCACTGAAAATTTAGCAAGCTGACCAGCCGTCATCAGGATATTTAAAGTAGACATCATATGTAATGTCTTTAAGCAGATCTTTAGACACCGATTCTTTATAAAAAGAAGCCAAGCCAAGGCCAAAGTTTCAGTTACTTTATCTCCAGGAACCATTGTCCAAGATCCATAAAACAAATAATTCGAATTTGCTGTTTCCTTATTGGTAACCCCAATTCTTATTATTTGCCTACATTTAGGCATTATATTCAGTTATATTCAACTATTAAATGTGTGATGTATGTTTTGATTATTTCTATGTGATTAATAAAAATATAATATATACACTGAAATATTATAAATAATTATTTATACAAATATTTAAAATAAGTAAAAAGTTCTTTATTTTTCAAAGTGCAAATGGTTGTACCAAAATGGTAATGATATTGGTCACCCTAAAATACAGTGTAAAATAGGTCACTCTAATATATGGTGTAAAATAGCTGTTGCATAGGTAGACGTTTCGCCGCCATATGAACACAATGCTGGCCTTGTGATTATTCGTCTTCGATGTATTTCGCGACGTTTGTTTTTTTAGCTGGTTAAAATGGTTTAATTTTTGAGAAGAATAAGGTGAGTGGGAGATTGAATGCTGTCATTTTTTAAAATGGTTTAAAATAGTTGACATATATGACAACATATATATATATTAAATAAAATCTCATTAATAAATTAGTCATTTTTTCTAGAAAAAATAGTCTATAATTTGCAAAAGAGAGTTCCGTGATGAATACAGTAATATTTTAAAACAAAATTTTTATTATAAATTTAGATTTATAGTCCAAATTTTAGTGTTCAGACAAAATATAAGACCGAAGTGCCAAATTTGAATGCGTTGGCCGTTGGCGTGTGTGTATAAACAAGGCAAATGCCTCCATGTGACTTCTTCAATCTTATTGGGCAGTCTGTTCATTTCTTGACTAATTACGTATATTATTTTACAACAAAAAACACATGGGTATCATATTACAACTTACAAGGCATATTTTTCCATTATAAAAATAGTTCGATTTCCTGAACTCCATTATTCAGGTTTCTGCTGCTGCTCTTTGCAACTTGTTAAATCTCTAGCTAGTTCATGTTCCAGTCATCTCCTAATCAAATGGATGCCACTGCAGACCAACTTCTATTAGGCAATTCCAAAACTATTCATCTGGTATGCACTATTATCATATATCTTTCTGTTTTCTGGTTTTATTACTGTTATGGATGTAAAGTAGTTTTTAAATGATGCATATCATAAATAAAATGCATATATGTATATGTGGCAGGTGAGGCATGCACAAGCAATCCACAATGTAGCAGCGGAGAAGGATCACGGTGCATTGTCATCCCCTGAATTTTTTGATGCATCGCTTTCCTCTCTGGGCTGGCAACAGGTACTGAATTGTTTTTTAGAATGTTTATGAACATTTCACCAGAAAATTAATGAATCAAAAAGAACCCTTTCCTCTATTGTTTCAGGTCAGCAACCTACGGAATTCTGTTCTTGCATCTGGGCTTCTTGACAGGATTGATTTAGTCATCACTTCTCCTTTATTAAGGTATAAGTTACTGGTGTGAAACCCTTTTTTTCAGAGTCCTAATGTAATAATATTTCTCTGATTGTTTGGATATCTACACTAAATATTGATGGCCTTGTTGCAGGTCCATGCAAACAGCAGTAGGAGTCTTTGGCAGTGGACAATCAGGTCCCAAGTGCCCACCAATTGTAGCAGTTGAACTATGTCGAGAGCGTCTGGTAATTTGGATGCTATTACACCTAATAAGGGTTATATTAAATCTCAGAGATTCAACTAATATGTTCAATGATACAGAGAAAAATATATAAATTATTCGGTCTCCGAACTCTCCGAGTTTTGTCTGAAATTGATTTTTTGGTCATAAGGGGATATTGTGGGTATTCATTTTAATGTAGCTTCTTGTTCAAAAGCAGGGAGTTCATCCATGTGATAAGAGGAGAAGCGTTGGAGAGTATAAATTTCTTTTTCCTGAGATTGATTTTTCATTGGCAAGTACCTTTCAGACCTGCTGTTTATAATCTTTGGCTCAAACTAGTACATTTTGTTCTTACTTTGTTTTGTTTTGAGAGTTGTAGATTGAAAATGAAGATGATGTTTTGTGGAAGCCTGATGTGAGGGAGACAGGTGAAGAAATTTCAGCAAGGGGCTTGAAGTTTATGAACTGGTGACTGCAGCTTTTGATTTGATTAACTTTGGTTAGCTCCCAGTTATAGATATGTATAAAAATTGTTGTCTTTTTTCAGGTTATGGACACTTAAAGAGAGGGAAATTGCAGTCGTTAGTCACAATAGATTCTTGCAGTACACATCGAGTGCTTTAGCAAATGGTTCCCAGGATCCATCACTCAGAAGTGAAATATGCAAACTGTGAGTACTTTATCACTAATTATGTTTATTAATTGCATGTTATTCATGGACAATAAGCAATTTCGATATCTGGGTATCTAAGCATTAATCAAAATGCAGCATATGGTTAGCAGTTGGTTTCTGTTTAGCCCTATTCTATTAACATATGTTTATGTTTATATTTTGATCAAATTGGTTATTTTTAAATGTGAGCACAGATATGAGAATTGTGAGCTTCGGTCATTGGAAATGGTTGATGAAAGGTGAGGTGGTAATTTTTGATGAAGTTAAATGCCATTAACAAAACCAACATTCAAAATGCTGATTGTTGGCATTATTTTTCTTTGAATGTTTAGGGTGGAGAATTTAATTCCTCAATTAAGTTATTGTAATTGAGATGCCAAGCTTGCTGCGCGCCAGGAGGGGATCTGTCCAGACAAATCAGCTTCAGCTCCAAGCAAACAGCAAGTTGTGTGGCCATATGAAAGAGATGCTTCCTCAAGCATCTATGATCTGTGGATATGGTTGTTAGTTAGTTAAAGGATGGAATAATATGCATAATGGTACGTTTACTTTTTTCCATGAAATGACTATGGAATCATCATTTTGTTTAGACATAGGAGTTTGGCAATACTGTTGGTACTGCTTTTCTCTTTTTATTTTAAATTTTTTTACACCTATTTTTTTGGAATCCAACTCTAGGAAAAAAAATATATAATTTATTATTTTTTAGTAAAAGAATACTTGAATACATAAAAAATAATATAAATTTATTTTTTCAAAAGATGTTCCGAACAATGCCAAATAGGCCAGTAAAATCGTAGATCTTTGAGTAGGAAAATATTTTGCAAGAAAATTTTTATTTACACTACATATTACACCAATAATTAGATGTGTGATACAAAAATGCATATCTTATTTTTACTAGCTTTTTTTTTAAATTATTCGATAGTCTTTGCTATAGTGGTTAATTTCCAACACCACTAAAAGGAAGACTAAAGATCGAATCATGTTTTTCTCAACAGAATGTCACACTTATTGCCACTTGAACTACTTCTGAAACATAATTTATTGAAAAAACTTAATTATAACAAAAAAAAAATGAAAAAATTTTAACACCCGACGTGTTTTACAAAAATCTCTTACAATAAACAGCATCTATTCCATACAGTTGCGAAATTCCACTTGATCTCAACTTTTTTACACCAGATGCCAAATTCCACTCAAACACTATGACTTCAACTGTTTTCCCTTTTTAAGGGAAATGGAAGGGAAAAAATCAATAAAATGTGATTTTATAAGCCAAAATCCACTCATATCCTTTATGCTCGCCTAACAAGTACAAACCCCACCAAGATAGCAAGGAGAAGGAAGAATATTGCAGCCAAAATGCTGAAGTTGAAGGATTTGGTAGATCTCCTGCTACTAACCAAACCACTCGCATCAATCTTTTTGTCCTTCTCCAACGAAGAGCTTGATGCAGAATGGCCAGGAACTGCGACATCCCAAAAAGATTTAGTGCTTAGAGTTGGGGCTTCTACCTCTGGCTGTAGAATTGTTGAGGCATCAGTTGGAGCTTCCATGGACATCAACTCAACACAATGATCTTTTAGGACCTAAAAAATAAATAGTGAAGAAAACTCTACTCGAAACATTGGAAAAAAAAAAAAAAAATTCTTTACATAAATTCAATAATGGATCCTGGATGCAAATATTACAAAATTGATATCACGCTCACAAACCTCAAGTGTCTCAGATGGTTGTAAGTAGTCGCATATATATGCACCGCCCAACCAAGGAATAAATACTCTTCGTGGAAATGCAAGACTGCATGATTTCCTGTTATACATCGTACAATAGCAAATCTGATGAGCACAGGAGGTCATATTCTGGAACAAAGATATACCAATTTTTCAAAGTAGTAGATCACAGATCTGATTATTCAACTCACTGGTTTTTACCACTAAGCAAGCCAAAGATGCAGCAAGAATAAGGTTCAAGGACAGTGAATGTGTATGCTACATCTTAGATGTACATGAAAAACAGACTGAACTGCAGAACAATAAAAGCTAAAGGGAGTCCATGAAAAGTTCCAATGTCCATCATGGCTGCCTTCTACATGTTATAAACCACATGACAAATGCAGTGTCTTCATGTGTGTGCATGTGTGGTTCCTACGTGAGATTTCGGTTGTATTCATTTTTCCATTCAAATGATTTCGGTTGTATCACAGGCATATTGTACCAGGTGAGAAATCTTCCTGGTCTACATCCATGCAATTTAGACATATAAAGGAATGTTTCCCCAAACGATGCATAAAGAGGCAATTTAGACAGGTAAAGGAAATGTTTCCCACAAATGACGCAAAAAGAGAACCAGAAATACCAGTAATGCCAACTAGATTAGTATGACTAGAAACATTAAACAGAAAGACAAGTCTAAAACCAGTGACCCAACAATGCTGGCACATTTACTGTTGACATTAAAAACAATACTAACATTACAGCTGGTTCACCTCAATAAGCGCAGGACAAGTCTGGAAACTGGCTTCTCAAATGTTTTTTCTTGGCTTGCTTCCCGAACATCATCATCCATTGGATCCAGATCTTCATCTGCTTCATCGCAGATGATGTCCAGTCTGCTCTGTAGACTCCTGATGATATCATCCTGAAAACAGGATATGTAATCCATAAATTGTACAAGAAAAGAGTAACAACCATGAAGAGGGGAGCATATATAAATTGCCAGTGACTGCAGAAAATGTTCAGATCACACATATATTTCCAAAAATTTATTTCTCCAGTCTAAAACTTGAAACAGTTTGCATAGTTCATCAAATCAGTGTAACATTTTCCACCAAGGCAGACAAAAACAGACAGATAATGCTGCTCTACAGGTGCAAGAAGATAGCACAATTTGACAAAAAGTGAGATTCTACAGAAGTACATGGAAGCCTTCTAAACATGGAATAAACGTGTAAGAATTAGGGAAACAAAAAATGTCAAGAATGCATATTTGCATCGAGTTCACCAACATGCTACACTCAACTAGTTCAGAATGCCCTTGATACTTCACAGTCAAAGCCCAGGCACGTCTTCCACAATGAATCAGTACAGAACCATAGAAAAAGCAATTCCCAAAAACTTGAAGCAGATAAAAAACTTTCGTTAACCAGTGCAGGTACAGAAAAAAAATGTCATTAAATACCTTTATATCAGCAACTGACTGTGAAACTGGTTCTTTTGAATTTGAGTACGCAAAAGAGCATACAGACCCACTAAATGTAAGAACACCAACTGCATCCTTTTGCCTGCATGCTTTATAGAAAATTAAAACAATTTATTAAATGTTAGAAACAACAATTCAAAGCAACATTAGGAATTATCTTGTCAAAAATTTTAAAAGTGCCAACACACCTTCACCCAATGTATTCTTCATGAATGGCAGAAGCAATTCAACTTCGTGCAAACCATCAGTGCCATATGGTTCTTCATTAACAACCTAGAACCATACAAACTAAAGAAATAACTCTTTGGATGAAGCTGTTATGAAGAACACCATAAGTAATTGTTTATCATTCTTCCCAAAATGTGTAAAAATTTTGTCCATTCCATGCCAGCAAAATGAGCAGCAATCTGCTGTAGACTAAAGTCAAAATAAGAGAATACAGGAACATATCAATTTTTGTTTCACTTTCATCTATCACCATATTTCTCGGCCATATGACAGATCAAAGCACAAATTTTTTCAGCACTCAAGTACAAAACTCATAGTGTGGTGCAGCTGCAGGCATCACAAATCTAAAGAAGGAATGTAAGAAACCATCACATAAATTAAATGGTTTTCCATTTTGATAGTCTCACACAATATTGCACCACCTCTTAGTTCCCTTCTAAATGAATAAACTTATGATCAGGTGTTTGACACACTTGATGTGTTTCATAACCATATACCGATCTGGTTCTCATTCCAAATTCATGAACAACAAATACGATACAGTATCAAATTTATATCTCAACAGAGTGAGATAGATCTCCACAATAATTTAGTTTTGTAATGAAGAAACTTCTATAAGAAATGTTGTAAGATATAAATGTATGCATGGATAGATTTAATATATCAGAGTACATTTCTTTTACATAACAATTCAGAGAAAAAAAAAAATAGATTCCAAAATCAGTAATGTTATATTGCTTCTCACCAAATTTCCATCAATTAACGCTTTTGCACCCCTTAGCACTTTTGCATGAACAGAGATTTCATGACGAAGAATTGCACTCAACGTTAAGGCATTTGATGTATTTTCTTGACATATGGGCACACTGGTAAAACACAGCTTCAGTTTTAGCACTAGCATTGGTTGCTTCAGAAAAATTAAATAGCTAGCCAAAGAACCAAAACTATAGAAATTTTTTTGCAAATTATAACACAGTATTCTGCAACATGATATCCTGATACCAAATTTGATCTACAGAATTAATCATAATCCGTTCATTGACCTTGTTATTAGAATTTGTAGAGGTAATAAAAAAATGTAAGATGTGATCCAGTCACATGTTAATTTAGCATCAATAAGGACTGGATGTTCATATTATCAATCCGTCAAGATTTTCAAATTTGTTATTCAATTTTTTTTTTTTTTTTTTTGCTGTCTACCATAAGAAAGATTTAATCCTCACAGATTCGGAAAATGGTGCAGCAGCAATCTTTACCGTTACCTGAGTTCAAAGTTGTATGTGCACCTAAATTTCTGAAGGGAACTTAAAACCCTTCCCATTTTAAAATCACAAGGTCGCATGCGGCTTGATGTAATATTTGAAGATAACATACAATTACGACACGTCCACCTATTCGAGTTTAACATTCAGGTCAGCTCACAAATTGAGACCATAACCAGTACACCAAAATAACATGTGAAATGGAATTGCACAAAAGAATACCTCCTGGGGCTATAACATATAATGACAAGCAACCGTTCATCCCAATCAGTCTCTGAAACAGGTGCAGCTTCTGCAACGCTCTTTACTGTCTGTAAAAGCTATCCCGTTAATAATAACAACGTATCAGTTCAATATCGACATGATTGATTCAACATATTAAACTTGACCACGGCATAATTATTATACAATGTAACCAGTCAATAATAAACTCAAAACCATCAATGTACATATACAACTCTAAATGAGAAAAGCCAAAAACCACCTGGCAAAGCGTGACAGTAGAATTCTTGAATGCAGCATCACTAACCCATACATAAATACCAATCACCTTCATGCCACCCAATAACATTCTAGAAACCTACATAAACAACCAAATTGAGAACCCAATAATTGAACTTCAAAATCAAGAAAATAAACATAGTCTAAAAGCTCAATCAATAGACCTGACGAGCATGCTCGGAGACCCAATCTGTATCAATGGTCAAAGTGGAAGAATCAGCAGCAGCTGATTTTGATTTAGATGAAGCCCTTTTCTTGTCATCTTTAAATGTATCAATAAGCGAACAAGCTGGCTCTCCGGCGTCGTTTGATGGCGTAGGGACTAAATCGTAGACGAAACCACGGTCTAATGCAGAACTGAGCTTGCCTATTACCAGACCCACCTAATAAAAAATCGAAAAGACTTAAATTTTGTTATCATTTCAGTGTATGAACGGATTGTGGATTGAAAAGGAGAGAGAAATGAAAAGCAGACCTGAGATGTGAGACGGGATTGGCTGAGGCGATCCTCAGCTGAATTGAGTTGGGTTTCGTCTCCGATTACAACTTTCACCATTACTTTGTTGTAATTGAATTGATTATGTAATTTGGGTAATGGATTTTGGGTTGATTAACTTCGATCTAATTAATCAATCAAAATCGTCTCCTCCTTCAAGAACCTGTCTGCTACTTCTCCTCCTCTGTTTATTTGGCGCGCTGCAAGGGCTTGCGTACAGTCTACAGTACCTGTCGTTATGGGAAAATTTTGCACTGGCCTTTGGAAGCGCAAAATGCTCCAATCAATTTATAGGCTTACTTTTTTTTAGCATGATTTTTTTTTTTTGAGCAATTTTTTTTTTTATTTTTTTATATTATGACTTTTTTAAAAAAAAATTTAACCCTTAACTTCAATTAATATTTTATCTTATAATTAAATGATAAATCATCTGTCCTTAACGAGTGAGATAATTTCTAGACTTAATACATCTCTAGCTAATTCAACTTTAACATATTTTATGAGTTTACCAATTTTTTTTTAATTATTAATAGGAAAGTCATAAAACTAAATATCGAAAAACTGCATAGTAGAGAAAAAACACTCTCATTCGACAATAATAAAATTTGAATTTTATACCTTATAATACATTTGAAAATAAATTATCACTTCACTACTTATGAACATTTTAACATAGTAACTTACTAAATATATAATTTTTTATAAAAATTTTATTTAAACATCTTAAATTTTAATAAATTATAATATTTAAATAATTATTTTATAAATTAAAGAGTCAAACTAATAAAAAAAATGTTAAATTCAGAAGACCAATAACATAATCTCGAATGTCAATAATATATATTTTGGATGATAAAAGTTCCTCGTAACCAGAGATCATGGGTTTTGGTTGGTAAACTTTATACCTACAGGTCATGAGTTCACATTCCATTAAAAAGTACTTTTTTTTTTTTTTTTTTTTTTGACCATCATTAAAAAGTACTTTGGTTGGATAATCCAATCGTTAGTATCTAGTAACCATAACAATTTTGACTGTTATGGAGTTCGAATCATATGGACCCATAAACTCAAAATCTTAAACTAATAGATATTGGTTAAAATTTACAATATTTTTTTACAAGAATACATGTAATCCGGGCTATTTACCAAATTATGTCTGAAAAATCCATAAATTCCAAATTTATGGTTACTATTGATAAAATTCCGTTTTTGTGGTTCAATTTGACTTTTTTGAGTTTGAAAAAAAACATTTCGCCTGTGTAAGAGGCGAAATAGAGTCGGAACAAAAAATTTTGTCAGTCATTTCACTGGTGACACTAGCAATTTGAAAAAAAAAAAAAATTCAGACATCACACAGGCATTGCGCCTGTGTGATGGACATGAGCGGAAGCAACGAGACAAGGAAGCCAGGCGTCCTGAAGCAACAAGACAAGGAAGGCAGGCGAGGCACACATACACAGCACACATGCACAAGTAAAAGGCAATTATTTACTCTTTTCCAGCTCTATAAAAATTGCTCTTTCATCACTCGTCCCTTTCATTTCACCCTCCAAATTTTCTTCTTTGTTTTTGTTTCTGCTCCACCACACTACTCACCCAGCACACCCAACATTCTACAACTTCTCCTACTGTCCCATTTTTATTTTCGAATCTGAAGCTGTGTTACCCCACTTTAAAATCTAAACTTTTTTTTGTTGCACACGTCGATAAATTGTGAAGAAAAAAAATTAAGGTATGATTATTTATTTTATGAAGTTTTTTATTTTACGTAAAAGATATATGTAAAAAAATATTAGAAATGTTATATATGTTTTTTTATGTTAAAAAAAATGTATTTGTTAATCCTATAAAATATGAAATTGTAGGTATTTTAGAAAAAATAATACAAAGTTTGTTATAAATATTTATTGTAAATAAATTTGTTTACATAATTGATGCATATTTAATATTTAGCACGAGATTTTAATTTTGTTTGTATAAGATGATGTTGATATCAATGTTGTAATTTTTTTTTTTTTATTTAGAAGTTGTAGCAATTGTTGTGCTGATTTTTTATTTATGTTTTGGTGGTGTAGATTATGCGAACCGAACCGAATGGTTCGGTTGAGTTTCGGTTAATCATAATATATAATTTTAAATATTATATATGATTTTTTATGTTAAAAAAAAATGGTATGTGTTAATTCCTATGATATACGAAATTGTAGGTAGTTTGGAAAAAAAAAATATTACAAATTTTGATATAAAAAATTTTTGTAATGAATTTTGTTTAAATAATGCATGCATATTTGATGCATGTTACTTTTTGTATTAGTTTTTACATAAGCTGATGTTTTTACATTAGTTTTTACAAAATTACGCAAAAAAATTTTAACGCCACCTGCGTTATAACGTATGTCAAAATAATATTATGAAGCTTGAATTTTGCATGGCACTATTCACATAGTGCAAACAAATTATAGTTTTCCGAAAATAAATATACCACGAGGAAGATAAAATTACGCAGAATTTTTTAACGCTACCTGCGTTGGAAAAGCATGGGGGCAAATTTCACATCACAACAAAAATATATTGTACATAGAGTAATTTATTATCCATTAATTATTACGTAATTATAAAAACACAATCATACCATAATCATGATTTTTTCAAAATTTAATGCCATTTCGGCAACCACAGTGGCCATTTCGCCATCCACAATGGCGAAATGGCTTCATGGCGAAATGGAAGCCATTTCGCCATTGTGACAGGCGAAATGGCCATTTCGCCTGTTACACTGGCGAAATGGCCTAGTCAAACTCCCACCCCGCCACATCACCAAAAAGGACCACAATTTTGAAATTTTTCCAAACTTGAACCACAAAAACGGAATTTTTTCAATAGTAACCATAAATTTGGAATTTATGGATTTTTCAGACATAATTTGGTAAATAGCCCGCTTACTTCATTTGAATTATCCATGGCTGAATAACCTAAAATCCAACCTTTTAGTGCTCTCAACCGTAAACCAAAATACATTTTTTGCTTCAATGATCTTAAATCATCCACTTGATTCTAAAATTCATCATAACATTGTGTTATATGACCAATGACTCTGTATATATAGCAAAATGCAGGTAACTTCTCATATTAGAATGCAAACTATACCATCTTGCCTTTATAGTGATGAATGAGGGAAGGGAACCAAGAGACTAATCAACACTTTGATTCGCAAAATGAAATCCCCTTGTGAATTGAGCTTAACTTCTCCTTCTTGATTTTGCATCTCAGCAAAACTATTCCTGATTCTCTTAAGTAACTTTGGATTCTTGAGCATAAATGGATTATCACCTTCCACATGCACCCAAAACCAGTCTGTGGTAAAGTAGATTCTATTTAAAAATGGTCTGGCTATCTGTTCTTTGAAGATGAATAGATGATTTTGTATCTTCCATGGCCCATGGGCCAGAATCACCAATTTAGCTTTTTCTAGTCCAGCCATATAAGGAAGAAGTTCTGCTCATTTGTTTTCTGAACCTCCACTTTTTCCAGTTAAGACCAGTTCTTTGATATAAATTATTGGACCTATAAGCCAGTGAACTTCTTATTGCTCCTAATATGACTTGTTACCTGAAATAAAGCTAAGCTATGAATATTTGGATTCATAGTGTTTCCGGTTTGTATTAGCAATAGTAAGGACCAGGCAAACACTAGTTGAGTGTATATAATTAGCTTATGTCTTCTTTCCATATTATTTGTCCCTTTGAATTCTTTCTGTTTCCATGAGTGACTTTGTGTTTCTTGTTGTTCCCTAGGTTCAAGAGACATCTGTTTGGTAGATACTTCTGATGCTTGAGTAGAGCGCTCTATGATCATCTGTTTGAGAAGCTCAATGGTTGCATTCATAACATAAACTACACAACAGAATACAAACCAAACACAATAACAAGAAGTCAACATTATAACTACATAGCACTTACTGGTTTGGAGAGAATCCATAGGTTCTCTTTCAGTAAGGACATTTCATATATATATATATATATATATATATAGGGTCCTAACTTGAACAATTAATGGCTGCCCATAATCTATTATTGTTATACAACCCCATATTATTGAGGTTGCATTGGAATGGGTGACCCTCTGCCATCCCTAGACATGGTTGGATCTATACATAATTTCACCACTGAACTTTTTGCATTTACTTACTATCAGTTTAATAATTAATATTTTTTATTTATTTAACCACCCTAATTTGAAAATTATAAAGATGAAATAGGTACAAATTAAAATTCTAAAGATAAAATAGTAAAGTATGTTAAGAGTGATATTAATTTAATTTTTTAAAAAATTCATTTAAGAGGCGCAATATGTTCAAACTCAAATTTAAATATCTAATAGAATTTTTTTTAAAAAAAATTGATAAGTTAAATTGAATAATTTAGTAAAAGTTAGGAGTAAAATTACGCATTTGCCCATTTAAATCTCTAGCGAGGACAAGCCAACATGGTGGGACCTTTCACCCCTCTATATATTCATTATATATACATTTTTAATATAAAATGTGCGCACAGTGTCTAGATTTTTTTTTTCTTATGTTGGTCCCATTTTTATTTATTTTTCTATACACCAAAATGCTTTCATCAATCAGTTTCCATAAGGTTAGGAATGGGTTGCAGTACAAACAAGTTATCATTTTTTTATTAGTGGAAACTTTGCATTTGAAATATCTCTGTTGCTATTTTTTTTTTTTGAAAGGAATATCTCTGTTGCTATTATCATTATTCATTATTGTTTTAAAAAAAAATTATTTGAAAAATAATCAATGAAAAACCACTTGCAATAAACAAAAACTTAAAAATAAATTTAAGTTTATGCAGAATTATAAAAAAAGTAAAGCTATAATGATTGTTATGTAATTAATTTTAATAATGTTTTTGGTTATAAATCATGCAAACATATTTTTTTAATATAATTATTAGTTTAATTAATATATTTCAATGTTAAATGAATGATATATTTAAAATTTTATATTTAACTAATAAGAACAATATATATTTTAAATAATATAATCACCTTTTAAATATTATATATTTTAATAGTAAATAAAATATGTTTAAAAATTTGGAATTAATGTGTTTCAGACTGCAAATATATGATCTTTTTATACCAATAGGCACACCAATAAAGCCATTTAGGTAGTAAGCTAATTAAATTAAGAATGATAATTCACGTAGCCTATGCAACAAAATATTTTTTTAATTTTTCAAAGATTCCTTATTTTACAGAAATATAAAAATAAGAGGGTTAAAATAAATATTTATTATGCAGTACGACGACATTGTACCCGCTATAAATATCTTTACCCTTGAATTACGGGAGCTGCAGGTCCAATTAATTTGCAAAACATAAGTGACAGACTGTGGTGCCCTAAACTACTCACTTATTTCTAGTTATCCCTTTATTATAATAAAGTTGATGTTTTAGCCGTCTGTTGAATAGTTGGTGTCCCCCCTGCACCTTACCAATTTAACAGTTTAGTTAATTGAGAGGTACATGTTTATGCAGTGTGGTCTGTTTGTAACTGTTCTTTTTTTTTTTTTTTTTTTTGGCTAAAAATCATTCTTTCAATTTATTTCTATTAGAACATATTTGATATAAATAAATTTTATAAATACAAGTCCAATTTTTTAGATTTGTGAATTTGCTTTTAACTAAACCAAATTATAATAAAATAGTTAAAATTAAATCAAACTCTATATTTTCTTATTTTCATGAATTAATGTTTTTTAATGAATAATATGAATTTGAAGTTGTTTTTTTTTTTATCTTCTTAACTGTGTTATGATCTATGTAAATAGATATTTATGGAGTGGTGGTTTACATTTGACTTGATATGTAAATATGAGATTTTGATGTAATTTTCACTATAAAAAGAGTTGGATCTCAACATCTTTTTAGAATCAAAAGACGTGTGACACTTTGCTTGAAGACAGTTGCATAGCTATCAGACGAGTAGGGGTGTTAATGGACTCCGAAATGGCCAAACCGAAAATCGAACTGAACTTATTTGGTTTGGTTCAGTTTATATTTTTAAAATTTTCAAATTTTTAGAATTGAATTGAATTGAAATTTAGTTCGGTTCGATTTTATGTAAACAAATTTTCTATTAACCGAAATAACTGAATTTTTTATTTTTTATTTTAATTTTTCTAAATATTTATTAAAAATATATACAAATTTAATATAAAAATATAAAAATAATCAATATTTTAAAATTTTCGGTTCGGTTCGGCCGGTTCTGATTTTTTGAAATTCAGTTATTTCGGTTCGGTCAGAAAAATGCCCAAAAACTGACCGAACCGACCGATGAACACCCCTACAGATAGGGGTGAGCAAAAGGCGGTTCAGTTCGGTTCAAAAATGACTAAAACCAAATTGAACCGAACCTATATCGGTTCGGTGTAAAAAAATCTTAAAACCGAACTGAACCGAATCAAACTTTTTCGGTTCGATTCGGTTATTTTTCTTTTTTTAATATTCTTTTCACTTTTAAATTTTAAAGTTATTTTATTTATGTAATTTTACAATATTCTAATAAGATTTATAAGATATATTAATGTTAATTTTTTATACTTATTTTATTTATTTATTTTTAAAAAAATCAAATGAACCGATTCTCTAAAATATATTTAAATACGTTTTGTTAGAATTTTTTTGGTAGTAAATAATTTTATTAAGAGTTTTATATATTTAGAAACTAATATTATTAATAAA
>CATIWO010025750.1:0-12212 GCA_949673435.1 Macaranga tanarius | reverse complement strand
ATATATCTATATATATATATTTATATATATATACCCCTGAGGGGAGCTTTTTCTGCTCCTCTTAGCGATTGAACCTGGGATCTAATGGTTTCAGGGCCTCAGCTTAACCATCAGGCCAAGCTTCATTGGCACTTTGAAAAGTTTTAATTCTTAGCAAGAATAGAAAAGTAATAATGCTATTTTATAAGCTCTATTTTTGTTTTTCTTTTTTTGAAAAATAAGATCTCACTTAAAGATTTCATTATTGAAATTTTAGATTAAATAATTTTTTATTTGTTTGTACAACGAGAAATCAAGTAAGAAATCTTCATAGTAAAATATAACACCTGATACGAGCGTCGTAAGAGTAACAGATTAAAAGAAATACTTCAACAACATTTAGCAAGGAAACGAGCAATCTCTTCAAGATTTTCTTAATATCTACTAGAATTTAGCAAATTCATATGTTGAGTTGGAGAAACTTGTAACATTGACAAATATTTTACTTAAGTGGACAGACTCACGTCCAATTCCTTATTTAAGAAGAAGGGAATTTGATTAGAAAGACAACAGAAAAAAGATTGGGATATCTTTTCTAAATATTTTCAGCTTTTACTCCACTTTTTGATGCAACCATTACAAGATCAAATCACAAATTATCTATAGACAAGAATCCAAGCAATATTAAAGCATGGAAAAGAGAATGCTAAGTTTGGTTTATTCGATTTACAAGAATCTAAAACTCCCTCTGATTTTTTTGTTGAGAGGGACATATCATCTTCCATATAAAGGATTATGCTGATAATAATAACAATATGTCCTCTAGCTTAATGCCAAATGGAATATTGTTATCAAATATTTGAAATTCAACACATCTAAACAAGAGGTAGACTATTGAGGAAATATTATTAATGTCGAGAACATATTTCACTGCATGTAAAATATTTATTTACAGTCAATATTTTTTTCGGCCATTACAAATATGGAGGGGGGGGCGGATCCCCTAATATGTCTTTAAGGGTTTGGCCAAAGCAATATGAACTATTTGCAATCAATAATTTAATAATCAAATATATAACTTATAATATAAGAAGTCTGAAATTCTTTATTGGCAGTCAACATAGATAACAAAGTAAATTCTAATTATTAAATATGTAAGTATGGAAAACATTTCCAATCTCGACAGCAACTCCTGCAAAAGCAAACTGTAACAGCTCCTGCACCTATTGATTTAGCATTTTAACATCTCAAGTTTTGAATTTTCGTGACACATTCAACGTTCACACTAACCACTAAACCTCTCAAGCATTGTACTTGCATCACATACAAAATAAGAATCGTCCTGCACTCCTCTACCAAGAAGAGTTGAGCTTTCCCCCTCTCAGTAAGAACTTTTTCTATTAAGTCATGGGTGGTCTGATTGATATTCTCATTTATGAGAATTGTGGAGGTCTCGAATTCAAATATCTACAGTCACTATCTATCAATATTGGTAGAAGTTATCGCCATTATGGCAAATGTTAAGGGAATGACTATCCCTGTTGTGTAGTCTACAGCCCATTGAGCCTCCACGGTATCCAAAAAAAAATCTTTTAATCCAGTCTTCATCCTTCACGATTAATAAATAATTTCTCCCTTTAAGAGAAATAAAGGTCTAGAGAGGAGTTACGATTGACAACTCAGATTGCCTCTTTTTTTTCTTTCGTAATATGTCTATTGGTGAATCAAATGTTCTTCCATTTCCAGAACCAAGCCAAGACTAATGAACTTGAATAAGGTCCCCAAGGGCAAGAAGAGACGAAGAAGGGACACAATCTAAATCAAATTACAAGTTGCATTTACAAGAATTTCTTATGCTCGTTAGCAGGTCAGAATTTACAGAAGGATAGCCTTTACACGAACCAAAATGAAGAAATAAGTGTTTGTTCAGAACTATGATTTACAGCTACATTTTTCCTCGCCTTAAAATAGGTCCATAGTTAAAACCTAGACCTCAAGAGGTAGATTATATGAATGCAAGAATGTAAGCTGCATACATGAAGCCGAAAAAAGCACCGTCACCATGCTACAGGCTTGATGTCATTTGAGAATATAGATTATTATGCACATATTTAAACACCTAAATCAATGCATCCTGCATGTAAAAATGCTTAAAGAATAAAAAAAAAAATGAAACGCAAATATGATTTTTTCTGAAATTAATTTTGGTCTCAACATCTGCAATCATGCAACATTTCAAAAGATATATCATATTTTACCACAAACAAAAGCTTGAAAAAGCCCCCCAAAAAAAGATGCTGTTTAGAGAAACATACAACATCATCGGCCATAAAAAGGAGGACCTGGAGGTGAAGCACCAGCAGGTCGCATATTTGGTTGAACCCCTGGCTGAGTCATTGGCATAGAATGTACCCCAGGAGATATCGGGCTACCTTGTGTAATGGGGGAGGATCCAACAGGCATTGCTGCAGAGACATACGTGGGAACTGGTGGTGCTTGATATGACTGACCAGGAAATGTGCCTGGAGGAACTGATGGGTAGGCTGGTCCACCTGTCTGCAAAGTTGGATCCCAAGTAGGAACCTGAGCAGGGACGGCAGCTGCAGAAGCATAGTTGTTTGCAGGGTACACTGTAGAAGCCTGAGGATTCTGCCACATAGTTGCAGCAGTAGAGACTCCAGGAACTTGTCCAGCAGCAAGCAAACTAGCATCTGGGATGGTATAATCTCTGCTTTTATCGCTGTAAGCCTGAAAAAATAAAAAAAATAAAAAGAATCAACTACTTACAGTCTTCCACAAATTTGCTGAACATGTGACAAAATCTCATTCAACAAGGTGCAAATCAAGTGTCAAGAAGCATACGTCTTAAAGGACCATAACTTTTTTCGATCAAGAACGGATGCACTTTTTGCTCAAACAAGCATCTTTTAATTTTCTTCCCATTTTTTTCTCATGAACATTAACTCAAAGCACATTTTTATACCTTTACATTGAGATCAGTATGACGAGAGTATGATAGATGAAGCTTACAAGAGCCACCATCATAAATGCAGTGTCCTTCTAAAGTTTCCTTGGCTACTGCTGCAGTTGCAATATCTGAAAAAAAATGCAAAAATAAATTCACTTTGAACCCTCTTCACCCAGAAAAACATGCCAATCTAGATAAGCAAACATGAGGTCAAGAATGTTGCCAAACACCAGTTTAACGAACATAGAAGACATTCCTAATGGCCATTAAACAAACACAAAATAACATAGAAGTATGCAGGGGGATTATTAGATAAGAAAATCTAGTTACAAACACAAATCTTAAATAAACAAATGAAAGCACATGCACAATTTTGCATCTTGCATTGTTTGTCACATGGAAAACTGATCAGTATGAAATGTTATTTTCATCAAAGGAAAAACTAGGCATTTTCCTAACAAAATGACTGCCTGTTTTCGAAGTGCAAAGCAATTTTCCATGCCTCCGCAAGCTCATGAAATGGTAAGGACTAAGGACATACAGAAGAACCATTTAGGCATTCACCAGCTATTTCCCACAAACCACTGCCAATTGCCATGCAATGACCACTATCAATACATGACCAATGACCATTACAAGCTACATCTTTAGAACAGGTAGAATGAGAAGGATTAAAAAAGTGGAGTGGAGGAGAGGGGGAGCCAACCCCATTGTTTGGCCCCTCCCACCTTGGTATATTTCTTCTATGCGTAGGATAGGAGGCTTTCAGGACTTAGTAAAATTACTCCCATATGAAGCTAAAACAACTAAATAACAGATTAAGAGCAGAGAACCAGCTTTCTCAAAAACTAATAACAAACAAAAAATCCATATCTAGTTGAAGTATCACAAACAGAGTGTAAAAATCAGTTCACAACACAAAGCAGGATTTTCTATAGAAAATGAAGGAAAATAGACATCAAAAATTTGAATTCATGAACAATCATGGTAGAAGAAGGCATACCAGGGTATTGAATTAAGGCCTGTGTTCCACCATTTTTCTCAAATATAGCAATCTTCTGGACAGTACCAAATGCAGAAAATACCTGAGAGGTAAACAGACAGAGACAGGGTGCTGCATTAGTATATTTCACAAGATATATAGAACTTCAAGCAATTGCAATAAAAACATGGACAGAGTCTATCACCGCATGGATAACATCAACTGTTACAGCATACTGCATATTCTCTATTGATGCAAGAAGTACATTACTCTCAGGTTCCTTCTTCTTTCCATCAGGGCCTACAATAGGCTGGTAAAGGCAGCTAACTCATCAGTGGACATAGAGCACATACATCTACATATAAGTATCTTAAAATGAAGTTCTCAAGGGCAAACCTGTACAGGTCCCTCAATTGCAGTAGGATTCACAGGCAGGTAAGGATTTGTGTAGTCCCTACAAAATGAGGTGAAAAAAGTTAGCATACATGATTGGAAATTCCATTAATGCACAAATAAGCACACACACCGAAAATCAGAATAAATAAGGATGTACGTGATCATGAAGAGAAGATGGGGGGAAAAATAAAAACAGAAGCAGCATATTGCAATTATACTAACATGTGAAATTATGACTGAAACAGCCAAAAGTTCATATGTTTGCCTCAACATATTCTTCTGCTAGATTGATGGTCCAATAACAACAAGGAATAAGGGACCTTGTATCATCAATTGCCAAACAATTTGAAGCTTCAAAACAGGAGGTTCAGTGAAATTGCTTCAACTAAGAAATGTGCAATTTTCATTAAAATTTAAGATAAATTACACCATATACATATATAGGATTTTTAAATTACAAAAACACCTCTCTAATTTTAAAACTGCAAGAATTATCCCCAAAATGGATTCTGTAATGGTACAATAACTTAAGGAAAGCAAGTTGTTAAAGCTTTGTTGTTTTGGCAGTTGCAACTAGCCATTCTGCAGCAACAATGGCATACAATATTCACGACAAAATAGCAAACAAAGGGGTGTCTTTTAAAGCTTTTTAACATTGAGCATACTTAAACATGCAAAGCATAGTCAATGACAACCAGGTCCTTCAGCCTACAGTGCAAGGACAAGGCACAGACCCTTGAGAGGACAAAGAAATAAATTTCCCACAAAAAAATTAAGTATAACAAATTCATTGTTTTAGCATTGTCATAACCAGCGTATAAAAAACAAATACAAATCAATAAAAGAAGATCAGCATCCATGAATATATTACAACAGCCGCCAAAAAGAAATTCACTTTAACGATACAAAAGTGACTACTTTGCTAAGATGGAATTATGGAAACAAAACAGCATATGCATATGGTAGATATGTTCATCCACAAGGAAAACTCATGTCCCTTAACTCAAGCTGTAAATCCACTGAATCCTTTGCATTCATGTCACGGTGCCAACATTGGCAAATTGAAAGCTTAAATGAAAATGGTAGTGGCCCTTACCAGTGAAGGATCCAGATAATGGACAAGGGTTGTGGGCCACGTCTTTCACACACTTAAGGAAATAAAGGGCACACTTCCATGATATCACCCCACCTTACAAGTCAAGGAGCTTGCTATATAGCCCCCTCAGCCAATTAGTTTTTTGAAATTTAAGAATACTAAATTATGCTGTTTAAAATTTTTGGCATATGGTCATTTCACTCGTACCTCCTCAATTACCATCTCATATTTTGAGCAAATCCCTGAAAGCTACAGCTTTCCCCCAATGGTACTATCTTAAATATTTTTTTGTAATCATTAACAGTAACCTTTTCCAATCAGTTCAGAACAAACAACCATCATTTAAATTCATACACCCATTCCCATACAAAAACAAATTTATCATTAACATGTTTGCAGATTAAACAAAAGCACTAATTACAACATTTCTAGCTTCTAGAGATGACCATAAATTGTCTGTATTAAGATGCAGTTGCTTTATTGGATGTAATTTTTAACAACAGCTGGAAAATGAACAGCACAAGCATCAAAGAATAGTTCAAAAACCAGATTTAGAACACCATAAAGATTTTATGGTTTGCAGTAAAAAGTTCCTTTAATGCCATTCAACAATGGAAGCATAAAAAAGTGTGATCACAGCATGTGCAAATGCAATGGAGGTGTTGTCAAAAGATTAAGGAAATTACTAAGCGGCCATGACAACACATCTGTGTTCTGGCTACCAGGCTTCACTAACTCCCTAGATGAGAAAAGCACGCATGCCAATTAGCCAAATCTCCGAAGCCATAATTAGTAATGCACAAGATGAAATATCTGAGCAACAAATATGATCAAACATAGAACCATTAGAAAACATCTAAGTATCAACATCCTAGGTTCATTACCTGCTCCTATGAGACTGGAACTTGATATTAAGATCCGTATGTGCAGAATACGAAATGCGCAGATGACAGGAATCAACATGATTGGGAAGCAAGTACCTGAAATTTTTTAAACACATAAGAAATTGCAACTCAGGCACCCACCAGCCTGACTAAATCTAAAATATAAATGTGAAGAATTTTGGGACCGGTGAATATTTAGGGAAGAGAAAGAAGTTATACTTTGGTATGCTTCTCCCATCCAACGCATTCCTCGCAGAAGATGCAGTCTCAGCATCAGTGAATTGAATAAGTGCCTGCTAGGATTAGGATATTCCATGAATTGACCTTGCTACCTAAAAGCAAATGCAAAAACAAAAAGACCAAACAATTTTTGACAACTCACCTGGAAACCAGCAGCCTTTTCAAAAGTAGCAATTTTGTGAACAAAGCCAAAAGCAGAGAATACCTGAAACGAGGTTCAAATACATATGATCATACACTGTAAGAAAATAGAACAAATGATTGCATTATACACCAAATGGAGCCATACAAAGCATGAACAGAAATCAATAAAGTTCAAAAGCCCAAAATATTTGAGAAATAAGTGCAGAATAACACCTGTACATGTATGCGTCAAGATAGACCTTAGAAAGGAGTATGACGTACATGATAACATATCCAAACTGTCTCCAACAAAAGATTTTGAATAAGAACATCACCATCTGTATTTAACTAATTTGAATTAAAATTGACTCTAATTACTACACAATCCGATAGGGCTCTGTACCATATATAAGAAAAGAATTTATATTTCTCCCTTTTTTTTTTTTGAAACAAAAAACATTGCAGAAAGATACTAGAAGTAAACCACAGAAAAAACCAACTATGAGAATATAAAAGTTTGAAGGAAACTAAAAACAAAGGTTTTCAGACAGTTTACCCTTGTATTGCTTAGTAACTATGCCACTTCACAAGGCAAACATAATAACAATGCTAGCATCACTTCATAAACTATTCTTGTACAAGAAACCACACAAAAGAAAAGAGATGAGTTAAATGAATCAGATATTTTCTGATACAGTATTTTGAAGGTTTTTTCTT
Organism: Macaranga tanarius; assembly: GCA_949673435.1. Taxonomy (NCBI): domain Eukaryota; kingdom Viridiplantae; phylum Streptophyta; class Magnoliopsida; order Malpighiales; family Euphorbiaceae; genus Macaranga; species Macaranga tanarius. Next base: position 4,827 of record CATIWO010025750.1, on the reverse strand, counting down.
GCTGAGATGTACGCAAAAAATTCCTACAAAATTTGTCTAGATTTCATGGCTATAAGCATTTCCAAGACTCTACCATCTCAGGCAGAGCGAAGCTCCCAAAACAAAACAAAAACTGCAGTTCTACTATGAAGGCGGCAGCAGAAATAGCTCAGATATTCCTTTTGCAACATGTTACTTCTCAACTACAGAGATCTCTATCTGAGCGGTTAAACATACATTCCTCCATATGTCATAAACCAACTGCTAACAGATTTAACTTTGATTTTGCTCCATTTCAAATATTGTGTATAAGAAGTATATATGCCTGTGCCTATCCTCAATTATGTTATTCTATATGGGGGCCTATTCAGCTCAAGCCTCAAATAAACTAAGTCTCCACCTCAAACTAATTGAGGTTAAACAATAAAGCATTCACTCCCATAAACTAATTGAGTTTAAACAATAAATCACTCACTTCAATGCAACCCATTTTAGGGCTGACCTTTTATGCTCTTTCATCTTTCCTTATGATAGAGCTAAATTCTTGCCCAAAAATAGAACATAATAATAATAAAAACATTATCAAAATATACGAACACCTAATGCCTGAACTAATCAAAACACATATGTGCAAACATTAATTTCAAAAATACTATCATCCCGACACAAGCCAGATAGAAAAAATCACTTACCAAGTGTATAACTTCAATGGTAACATCACCAGCTTCAACTCCCTCAATTGTGACAAGCAATACATTTCCAGGAACATCACCTGGACTCTTGTTGTTGACAATTTCATGTCTATTCGAGTATTGAATATACACAGTCTTACCACGAACTTGTGCAGGCTCAGACGATGATGCATAGTAAGAAACCATCTGAATAGCCTGATTTAAGTCTGCCTGCAAAAAAAATAACATCACTTTTTGAGCTTTCATAACAAATCACATGAAAACAATTCAATTGAACTCTTACAAAGCCATATCACAAAGTTAAAAGAATCAAATTTCAGCAAATATGAGCTCTCTAAACCCTAAAATTAACCCAAAAAAAATCAAAATTGAAAAAAAAAAACCCTAATTGAACAAAAATTACAAAATTTAACCAAAAGAAGCCACACAAATTTAAAGCAGAAACTTACGAATTCAACAAAAGCTTGATTGCGATTAGCGCCGACGTTACACTTAGTATTAACAATCTTTCCGAAAGGTTTACAGAGCTCGACGAGCTCTTCCTCTATGCATTCCCATGGAAGATTTCGCAGATGCAACACCTTCGACGGCGTCTGCGTGTATCGGAATTGAGGTTGCCCTGAGGTTGACATCTCCACAGTGAGATTTTTTTTTTTTTTTTGAGAAAAAGAGAGAGAGAGAGAGAGATATAAAAGGAGTGTTTGGGTGTCTAGAAAGTGGTAGGATTTTCCGAGAAAATGTATTTTTATTTGGGGGATTTTTATGTTTTCGTTATACGTGGAGCCAAAATTTACATTATATTATAGGCAAAAAGTATATTTAGGCCCCTGAACTATCATACTTTTTGACATTAAATTCCTTAACTTTGAAAAGGTAACATTGAGCCCCTATACTTTTTGAATTGTGACATTGAACCCCTGGTTGACAGAACCCACTAAAGGTGTCAAATATCGGTTCGATTCAGTTTAAAATGCCTAAAACCCAACTGAACCAAACTGAACCTATTTCATTTCGGTTCGGTTATTTTTTATTTTTTGACATTCTTTTCACTTTTTTAATTTTAAAAATATTTTATTTATGTAATTTTAAAATTATTTTATATAATATTCCAAAAACTGAAAATTAAAAAAACCAACATTTGACACCGTTAGTGGGTTATGTCAACCAGGAGCTCAATGTCACCATTCAAAAAGTATAGGGGCTCAATGTTACTGTTTCAAAGTTCAGGGGTTCAATGTCAAAAAACATGATAGTTCAGGGGCCTAAATATGCGTTTTGCCTATATTATATTCACCTTATTTATACTTCTATGGAGTCAAGTTTACTATTTTCGCCCTCTGTTCTTCTATGGTTGACTGATAGTATGGAGATTTATTATTGGAAATTAATTATAAATAATATTTTTGCATTTTTTAATTAGTTTTGCTATAAATTACATATTTTAATTTGAATAGAAACTTATGTGGTGTTTGATAAAACTGAAAATTAAGTGCTGAATGCTGAATATAATAAATATTGAATTTTTTAAGTACTGAATTAAATAAATCTGTTTGATAACTACAAGTGCTGAAAATCATAAAAGTGATCAATTTTACCTATTTAATATTGTAATATTGATAAGTGAATAATAATTTTTAAATAATAATGACAAAATAGTCAATCTATAAAAAAATCTTAAAACTTAATAACTTAATGTGTTCAGTAGATGTTTTAAGTTAAAAGTTTTAACTTATTATTTTAAGTACTTTTTAACTTAATTAAATAATTTAAGTTAGGTCCATTTTGGGTTATCAAATAAACTTAAAAATTAAAATAATTAAGTGCTGAATATATTTAATGAGTAAAAGAAATTAGCACAAACATTCCTTTTCAACTAAGATGAGTAAATATCTTGTTTTAAAAAAGCATGAATACCAACAATATGAAGGGTTGCAAAAATTATTTTAAGAGGTCATTTTCACTTTAATTTCTCAAAATTATTTTAACTTTATTATTTTATTTTCATTAATAAAAACTACGAGCATTTCAATTTTTATAAAAAAAAATACAAGTTATATGCATTGTTGAATTCCATAATAAAATTTACAATAGATAAGCATAATAAGTATTTTATTTTCATGTAAAAACATAGATGGTGGATACATGATTATTTAATAATATTTTTTATATCTTTTCTTATTTTTCTGTCAATACTTTTGTTTTATGTTTAAAAGAGAAATCAACTAACTCATTAATTTAGTTGAAATTTTTACAAAGAGGGTGTTTGGTATAACTGTTAGGAGGAGTTGTTAGTTGTTCACTCCTTATCAGTTATAACAAAAGTGTTTTGTTAAGTTTTTAAATTGGTAACTGATAAATGATTAGACACTAAACAACTTCAGTTCATATAAGCTCAAATTTTGAGCTTTTTATCAACAACTACATTTTTAAAAATATTGTTACTAACTTATTCCTTTAACTTTAATCAATTAACCTTAGTAAAAATTAATTATAAAATTATAAAAACATATACACAAATAAAAAAAATTAGAAATTATATTAATAAAAAATTGTCCACATTTATCAGCCCTAATACTAATAACAATATATATTAATGCTTTATTTAAAATTTATTAATAAAATTTTAATAAAAATAAAAGTATTTAAATGATATTTTCAATATTTATAATTATAAATATCAATAATATATTTTTTATATCATATGTATTATATATTATTGTTAATATTTAATAGAATACACATATACGTGTATGTATATGTAGCACCCTGCAGGTACCACATACCAATGTCCAATAATAAATCATACACGTGGCAATGCTAAAAAGTTTTTGTAAAAGAAAAGTTATATATATAAAAGTATAAGTTTATACAAGGTACATATATTTACATATATATATATATATACACACACACAAAAGCAACTTGATTCTATTACAAAATTCCAAATGCCAAAATGGTGAGATGCTTATGAGGATGGAGATGTCGACACCAAGCACGTTGTTGACCCACCTGAGCTCACAACTAACCTAAGCTTCAAGCTTTCTATCAGAGCAAACACCACAAGCTAGGCTATCTAATACCTGAAAACCACAATTGCAAAGGAATGAGCTTGCGACTCAATAAGCAATTGATAATATAATCAAACATATAATATTCCTCAAGAACAAATTAAGGAAAATATATATATATATATATATATATATATATATTGAAGGAACCGATTATGCAACAGAGATGCAGCGGAAGCATGTGCCCTATAGGGGTGAAATTTTAAAAAATTTCACTTGCATAACTCTTCATCACATAAAGAATTCCTATGCCCAATATGCAATTTACAATATACACATAGTTAAAATAAAACACACAAGCATGTATATCACAACCACTTCGAAGTTCAAGTTGAAAGTAATTTACAAACTCCAAGTGTTTGATGAAGACCACAAGTATCTACTACTTTGGTATGGAAGATTCAACTATTGAATCACATGCTCTAGCCACCTAAGTGTATGGCCTCTAGCTTGAATCACCAAGCTCTCACCAAATCACCTTTCTTGCCTAGATTTAATTATGAGCAAGTCCCTCTTTAGTGACCCTCACAAAAGCTTGCTCTAATTTAATCTACCAAGCAAGAACAATTAAGGGTTTGTGTGTTTTTCTTTGGTTGTTATTGGTGTTCACATTTTTGTCCAACAAAAATTCTTCACCATTTTTGTTCAACACTTGAACAAAGGTTGAAGATGATGAACAAACAAAAACTCACCAAAAAGATGCATATCCAAAAACACTAAAGACAAAATAAAGTGTAGAGATTGCCACATCATCATGACATCATGCATGACATCACCATGACATCATCGATGACATCACCATGACATCATCCATGACATAATGTGGTCCCACCACATGACATCATCGATGACATCATCATGACACTTGTCACTTAGTATAAATATACACTTGACAAGTGTCCCTACAAGTGTCCAAAGATGAAGTAGACAACACATCCAAAATATAAGTCTACAATACATCTTTTATACTTGTATAATACAACCAACCAAATCTCTACATCAATTATATGGACTTGGGCTTACCATTGGGCCAACTCTTGGTCCAAAACCCAATCCAATAAATTAATGGACCTAGATATGGTTGATGG
>CATIWO010025701.1:0-19329 GCA_949673435.1 Macaranga tanarius | reverse complement strand
TAAATGACAATAATATAAGTAAAGGTGTCAAAATACTAAAAATTGTCAAGTTCATAGGTAGCGTATGTATTGTGCCAATTAAATTATATTCTTGACATTTTATTTCAACTAATTATATCAGGTCTAACAGTTTTTTTTTTTTTAAATTACAATACTTTGTGGTACATAAAAAAACAATTAATTCAATTTGATTTTCATTATTAAATACGATCGAAAATAAAGGTCCAATAGAGAGAGTTTCCTTCAAACGACCAAAAAATAAAATAAAATAAAATAAAATAAAATAAAGAGAGTTTCCTTCAAGTTAGGAATTTCACCTCAAGTGAGTTGGATATATATCATATGCTCTTAAAACTAAATGGAAGAATTTCTTCCCTAAATCAAAATCCAAATTTGTGCTCCTAAAATTCTCCAATTCTCTCCGGAAGTTTATGGTCATATCAAAAATTATATTGATTCAATTGATGAAAAATTTAAATTTTATTAAATAAATTTTTGAGTTTAAGTTTGAGTTTCATTCAAATCCTATCATAGTTAATTTTAAAAAAGATTGCCTCTATATTATACAATACATCAATACTTAGGTCATATATATGACTCCTTAGTTAACAAAAAAAAAAGTTATTTTCTTCCTTTATGAGATCCATTCTATTCAATATTTATACTCAGAAATAGTCGAATTCATGTGACTATTGAATATTGAAAAATCAAATTGAATAAAAAAAAATTAAGAAAACCAAAAATTTTCTTCCAATTTTATATGAAAATTATATATATATATATATATGAAAATCCAAAAAAAAAATTATGAGAAGAAAAACAAAGCCCTTTTCTGGTTGAAAGTTCCAACAGTTAAATTCTTGAAAAGGAGCATATAATTGCAAGAATGAATCAATATTCAAGATTCAAGAAATGACGTTGGTATGTGTCATTCAGTCATATTTCACCAACTGGGTAATTTTAGAATTATTTATCTGAAATTTAATTAGTCTAAAAAATTAATAATTTTAAACGGAAAAGTTAACTTTCATCAATAAAATATTTATATATATATATATTCTCAAACATTTTAGTTACAAATTTAATATTGCAAAACACAAAGCATTTGCATTCTGTGCATCTATGTAACAAGCATTCTGACAAATAATAGAATCACTTTATTGCTTTTCAATATTCATATGTATATAGCTAGTGATCACTAAAGCTTGATTATTTAGTTAGTTCCACAATTAGTATTATATATTCAGTGTTGAACTCATATCCTTCTATTTAACACTTAGTTTGAGAGTTTAGTGAGAAAAAAAAATTAAATAAATGATATTAATTAATCCATGAGATAAGGAAAAAAAAAGAAAAAAATGAAAGGTTAAATAATTTTTTTTTATATTTGAAAGTTTTGAGGGATAAAGCATGATAAAAGTTGAAGGTAAAATAGTAATATCATTAAATTTTTTTAAATAAAGAAATAATACTTATTCTCTTAATTTTAAGGAAATAAAAAATGATATTTTTATTTTTATTTTTTATCTTGTTGAACTTCTACATAAAAGATAACTCATATGGCATGGAGTCCTTTTTTCTTTTTATAATCTTTCCTTATTCTTCATCCAAAATAGATATAGGAGAAGGAGGAGAAATGGAATGTAGATGAAAGAATTTATTTATTTATTTATTTTTAAGAAAGTCATATGACCTAAATATTGATGAATTGTACAATAGAGGATAGCCTTCTCCTGTTAAATTGACGGAGACAGAATTTGAACTATGCACCTTAGGATGTTATTGGAAATGAGTTACCATTTAACTACTTTTTCACTTGCTGATGAAAGAAAAATTTTAGGGGAAGTAAAACCTAGAAAAGAATATTTAAAATACTAATATAATTATTTTTTTTTGCAAGAATTAGAAAAAAGACTTCTTATGGGAGGGATTAATTCACTTAGTATTTGATTCAAATTTACTGAAGAATTTATTTTATTTTGAAATTAATACATTCTAAATATAGATTATAGAATTCAATGATTCATTATTTTTTTAGAGAAAATGATGAATCTTCATTAAATAAAAATCAAAAAATACATCTTTATGAAATAATAATACAATTAAGAATTACCATAATAAAATCTCACCTGTTAACAAAGCCCTTTTTATTTATAATTCGGTGATCTGTAAACATCACTCAATAACTTTATTTAGCCATAAATTGACTCTTTAGCCTTTGAGAGTCCGATTAAAAATACCAACAGAAAGTTCACAATAAGGAAATATGCAAACTCCATCAAGAAAGGCTACAAAATTCCGTTAAAAGGCAAGAATTTCATAAAGAAAGAATTAAAAAATTCAATAAAAAACATATCAGAAATCTATATTTGTTCAATTAAAAATAATATAAAACAAATAAAATAGAAATAAAAACAACCAGTACCGATTAAAAAAAATAGCAGTGACCAAGATGAAAGCTATAAGGAGAAATCAAAAACTAAGAGAAAAATGAGAGAAAAGAGGCTAGGGTTTTCTTCAAAAGTGCCTTACTAACTAATAATTCATTATATTTGCTATAATAAATAAACCAAAATTAATTTCAAAATAATACATGCAAAATTAAGGATATTGCTGTTACAATAAAAGTAACATTTCAAACACGTGAAATTTATTCTATATAACAGAATAATAGAATAAATTTGATAGAATTTGAGTTATTATAACAATTTTATAAATATAATAAAATAGAATTACAAATGAATCCTTATTATATCATACATACATTCAAAATTTGAATTTACAAATAAAACTTATAAAAAATCTATATATTTTATTTATACCAGTCACACGTAGCTATATAATTTAGTCACTATGTACACATATAGTTGTAGGAAATATAGTGCAGCTAAAATCCGAGCTCTACTTATATTCTATTATAAAATCTAAATTTTAAAGGGTAAAATGCATTTGCAATATATGTGGTATGGTGTCTTATATTCACAGAAACCAAATTAAGAGTGGGCTGGTTTGCAGGATTTATATTGGTTGTAGAGTGTGTGCGTTTGAGTTATATAAGTTATCACGTTTTTACAAAATTGTCATGATTTTATGAATGAATATGTCATATTTTTGACTCGATGTATATATTTTTTTGTATAATTCAAAAAGTATAATTTACATGTCTTAATTAATTAATGTGAAATTATACTTAGTTTTTTTAGTGGATCAAAATCAACCAAACTTATATTTTAATGAACCAAAATATTTAATGAAATCAAAATTAAAAAAATAAGAAAAGCTCAGTTGTTAAAAAAGAGAGGAAAATTTTGAATTATGTCGAGTATGGAAAAAAAATAATTTGCTATTTTTTTTTTCTAAAGACTTGCTGTTGCATCAATACCAGCTGCTGAAGAGTTAATCACACATAATTTCATGTATGCACATTGCACATGTAAAGAATTTCTGATGAAACCTAATAAACTTTCATATGATGCTTCTTTTTCTTTTTTTGCCATTCTTTTATGAAGGTTATTTTGTAGTGTATATTAGTATATAAACACACTTCTAATCTCATTCTTGAATTGTTTTTTTTTTTTAATTCCAATTTTTGAGTGATGAAAGTTATTCAAGTTCTGTAAAAAGAAAATTTTATATGAAAATATTGTATTAGGAAAATCCCCTAGACGTAAAATCGATCTTTGAACTAAAGTAAAATTGATCACATTGTATTTTTGCATAGCCGTAAATTTTGAAAATAAATATTAAAATTTAATGTGACTAATAAAATTTTTTGTGATATGAACTATTGATAATCCGGTTCAATTCATACAAAATCATAAGAGCAAAAAAAATTTTTCAATAATTATTTCACATGACTACGTACACCATGGTTCGAATTTAAAATTTTACTTAAGGAAAAATAACTACATGTCAGCTGATCGGGGTGCGCAAGCCTTCCGAGCTGACCGAACCAACTAGTTCGATTTGGTTTAAATTTTTATTATTTTCAAATTTTTAGTGCTGAACCGAATACAAATTTAGTTCAGTTTGGTTTTGTATTTGAAAAATTCAGATAATTGAATTAACCGAAATTTTATTTTTTATTTTTAAATATTTTTTAAAAATAGTATAATAATTTAATTAAACAAAAAACTAAAATAACTAATATTTCTAAAAATTTTGATTTGATTTGGTTGGTTCAATTTTTATCATGAAAAATTCAATTCAGTTTGATTTTTGGGAAATTCAATTGGGTTCAATTTTTAGAAAACTTTGATTCGTTGAAAAAAAACTCTTCAAAACTGACCGAATCAATGAATGAACACCCTCATTTAATCCAATAGTGATTGGTAATGTGTCATGTAAGATTTTGAATTATAAAAAAAAAAAAAAAAAATTCAACCTCAAAAGGGAAAAGAGTGAGCGAGTGACAAGGCAAGCAAACAAAAAGATTTGGGCGGTAAGCCAAAAAAGAAAAAAGAAAAAAGAAAGGGTTTTATGAGGTGTGAAAAGGCCACGAGAGTACGGAGAGAGATTCCGTTCAACTAAAAAACCTTTTAAAACGACATCACAAATAGATATGTGTTTTTTTAATTAATAATATTTGTCGTTTTGCTTGGACGCAAGTGAAGCAGACGACCGTACTAATATTGTGTGAATGCATTGATAGGTTGATAGGTTGGGGGATTTTGCATGAATCAATTCCGCAGGTAGCAGCCCACAATATTTTCATTATCCACTTTTCTTCCTTTACAATACCACTTTTTCCCTCTTCTCTCTCTCTCCCCCTCAAATTAATTTTTTCTTAAAAAAATTAATTACTGGTTACAATTATTTAATTTTATAATGGGAACTGACCAGTGGTAGAATCAGAATTTTTAATTTAGAGATCAAATGATTTTTTTAAATAAAAAATTATATATATATATATATATATATATATATATATATATATATATATTTAATTTTCTTATAAATAAAAAAAAAATACTTTTTTTAAATAAATTTGCACTTTTTTTAAAAAATAATCAATTTGTTAGATTGATCATAAATTATATACAAACTAAATTTATTACTGAAATTTAATATTATATTAATGTTTTCCCATAAAATATGACATTAGTTGAATGGTACTAAAGTAAAAAAATATAAAATACAGAGTATTTAAATATAAAAAAATCACATGATTGACACGCGGATCAAAATTGTACCTATGCCTTTTATAAATTATATAATAATTTTTTATTATAACTATTAGTTTTTTTATAATGCTATTGGTCTCTGGAAACTTTTATTAAAGCAAGGTACACAAATGTATAATTTTCTCTATATTAAAAAGTTTAGACGATAAAGATTTTTAATTAATAACAAGATTTGTATTGAGGAATCATATATGAGAAAGCAGTAGTTTTTATCATAGTATTAAAAACCTTTTTAAGTTCTATTGGTACCCAAAAAAAATATAATCTTTTCATATATATATATTTTTTTGAGCATAATCTTTTCATATCAAACTTTAAAATTTGGTAAAATTTAGCCCAATTTGACATGTTATTTGTAATCTTAGTATAATTTAATATTATTTGTAATTTTAGCACAATTATGATTTGGTTATAAATTAAAAAAAAAATACAGACGTAACATTTGAGGTGAATTAACTAACATCTACTATTATAATCTCACATTCATATGAAGATTTGAAACTAGGTAAAGGAGATGAACATAGTTTTTACAAATTAAATAAAATTTTATTCTATTTTATATTTTTTAAAAATTACTAAAGTTGAAGTCTAACTAACTATTATAATTAGAATTTTAAATGATGTGAATATGAAACTCACAAGAATATAAAATAGCTACTTCACCTTAAATGTTACGTAGATATTTTACTTTTTTTTTTTTTTTAACCAAATTGGATTTATGCTAAAATTACAAATAATTTGTCAAATTGGATTAATTTAGCTAAATTTTAAAGTTTTGTATAAATTTGTAAAAATTGAAAAGATTGTAATTTTTGACACCAATATGCCTTTTTCAAATATATACAAATTAATTTTATAATCATTAATGAGATATTTAAATGTAAACCTTATAATGTAGTCGAAAAATAATTATTCACCAAATTACTATCTTATTATAAAAAATATTTTATATTGTGATCATTTTTCTTCAAATAGTAATTTAAGTCATTGATTCTTTTGCCATTGAAGAATTCATATGTAGGTCATACTTTTTAATAATAATAATAGTAGTTTTTAATTTTTTTTTTCTAAATTCTGTGTCAAATATATATGAATAAGAAAAATCAACTAAAGTAGACTTTATTAATTTTGTTTTTATAATTCGTAAAATATAGATAACTTACATGATATATATAGTAGTGCAATTTTGTTGATGTGGGTATCATTGTTTGCTTTATTTGAGTGTTTGAATGGGTCCAAAATGCCTGATGATGATAGATTTTGTTGATGTACGTACTGAGAGAGAAAGGTTGGGATACTTTTTGCATGGAAATGTGATGAGATGGGAAACGAAAAAAAGAGACTCAGTGAGCCATACTAACGTCATTTATTTATTGAATCTTGAATTGATTCCATTATAGATATATATATATATAATGGGCTTATAGATATTTGTCAAATTTCAATAAATGTATTTAATAATTTGGCATAACATATCCACACATTTCCTAACATTATCCATTTCTCTTAAAAAAAAATATCAGTACATTACCACCTGCATAAAATGACTATTAAATTTTTATATTTTTTAGTGATTAATGCTTGTTGGAATTCGGTTAGGTTCGCTCATGACGAATTGAACCGAACCAAATGATTATTCTATTTATATTATATTTGTTTATATTATAGTTTATTATAATATAAAGTTAATTAAATAGAATTGTAACTTTTGGAAGAGTTACAACCCTTGGAATATAACTTATATATATATATATATATATCATTTTCATGATGGAAGTATAAAGTTTAGATATTCCCTCTCTACAAATAATCAAGAGAATAATTCCCTACATATTAAAGAAACAAAGAAAGAAGTAAATTGGGTTGTGAAAATTATAGTGTAAGTTGTAGTAATTTACATTTTGACTTGGCATTAAAGATTCAATCAAACTTATTGTGAAATTATCAAGAGGTTAGTATTCCAAACTTGTTTATATTTATAATTCCGCAATATTATATTGGTATCAGAGTATTATTGATGATTCCCATGAGAATTTGTTGATTAAATTCATTTTTGAATGTTTATATGGTTGAAATTATATTTTTGATATATGGTTGGGACAATAATTTTGTGTCTATTTTCGGACTTGCATACTATGTTGGATGACATGAATTTTTACATATTTTTAAAGTTCGTAATGCAAGCTTTAAAATAGTGTATAGAACATTAAGGTTGAGTATAGACAAAGTTATGGTTGATCAATGTTGCCTACTTGCAAAATCGTATTCTAGAATTTTTCAGACTTAGAAAAATTCCGAAGGTTAAAGATGACCCTTTAATTACTTCCCAATACTAGAGTTTGAACTTCAATCTTATACTTATAAGTGTCATAATTAAAATCTAATTGTACTATTGAACTCAGAACAGTTAATATAGAGGGGGTAAATTTTTTTTCAGAAGTTGCACATGAATTACTTTCAAAATTTTTTCACATGAATTACTTCTACCATCTCAATTGAGTGGGAGAGATGAAGTTGCAAATGCAATTTCGATTGGTGAAAATAACAATGATCCTCAATTAAGAAGAAGTACACGTCCTAAAATTCCTAAAAGACGTTTTGCAATTGAAAATGAGGCATATATTGTTACTCCTCATGATGATGAGGAACCTAGTGTTAAAGAGGCAGTTGAATGTCCTGCTAAAGAAAAATGAAAAGTTGCATTGGAAGATGAAATGGAATCTTTGAAAGTAAATCAAGTTTGGACCTTGGTAGATTTACACCGGGGCGTAAGGCAATTGGAAACAAATGGATTCTTAAACTTAAACGAAAGGTGGATGGTTCCATTGATAGATATAAAGCTCGTCTGGTGGTGAAAGGTTATACTCAATAAGAGGGTATAGACTACAAGGAAACTTTTTCACCTGTAGTCAGGTTTACCTCAATTCGCCTAATTCTTGCTATTGTAGCTCATATGGATTTAGAATTGCATCAAATGGATGTTAAAATGGCTTTTCTTAATGGAGAGCTAGAAGAAGAAATCTATATGGAACAACCTGTAGGTTTCGTGGTTAAAGGCCAAGAGCATAAAGTTTGTAAGCTCAATAGATCCATATATGGCCTTAAACAATCATCCAGACAATGGTATCTTCATTTTCATAAAGCTATTTTGACTTATGATTTCAAAATGATAGAAGAAGATTACTATGTTTATATTAAAAGATTTGATGATAAGTTTACAATTCTATCTTTTTATGTTGATGATATTTTAATAGCTATGAACGACAAGGAATTTGTATTGACTATCAAAAGTTGGTTGTCTACAAATTTTGATATGAAAGATATGGGTGAGGCAGACTACATTTTGGGAGTTAAAATTAAAAGAGATCATTCTAAGAAGCTTTTGACTTTGTTACAAGAAAATTATATTAAAAAAATTCTTGAACGTTTTCATATGAGTAGTTGCAATCCTGTGGATACTCCTATGTCAAAATGAGAGATTTTAAGTCTTAATATGTGCCCTAAAAGTCCACAAGAACAAAGAGAAATATCCACTGTACCATATTCTAGTGCTGTCGGAAGTCTTATGTATGCTATGTTGTGCACTCGCCCAAATATATATTTTGTTGTTGGCCTAGTTAGTCGGTATCAATCAAATCCTGGAAGAGAACATTGGAAAGCTGTGAAAAGGATATTAAGATATCTTAAAGGGACTATGGACTATTGTTTGTGTTATCAAGGATCAAACTTGCGTCTAATTGGTTACTCTAACGCTGATTGGGGAGGAGATCTTAATCAACGCAAGTCTACTTCAGGATATACCTTCTTACTTAATAAAGGCACTATTTCTTGGAGTAGTAAGAAGCAGACTTGTATAGCTTTATCGACTATGAAAGCTGAATTTATTGCATGTTCGGCTGCTGTGCAAGAAGCTGTTTGGTTAAAAAGATTCTTTATGAATTTGGATATTCAAAATGATAATAATGCTGTTACAGTTTATTATGATAATCAAGCAGCAATAACTTTTTCAAAAGATCCCAAATTTCATAGTAGAACCAAACACATTGATACAAGGTACAACTACATTAGAGATATCATTTCTAGACGAGAGATATATGTATAGTACATTTCTACACATCATATAGTGGCTAATCCTCTTACTAAGCCTATTCCAAGAGATGTGTTTCTTGCTCATGTAAATGTTCTTAGATTGCGTAAAATATAGAATATATATTTTTCGTTATTGTCAAAATTATGTACTATACAATTAATGCAATTGATTGTTATATTTTTCTTGAATTTCTTGAATTTTTTGAATTTTATGTTCTTAATATATACACATCAAGATTATGCATGAACTTAAAGTTTGACAGCAAGATGTCACACAGGTTTTAGATTGGCTTTCTGACACAAGCAATCGCCTCTATCGCTGAGATAGCGAGTAGAGATGAGATAAAATGTTAGGTATGTCTCCTTATAAGAGATGAGATGAGGTTATAAATATGACAACAACCGATTTAGATTGCCCCATCCAAATATCCTATGATAGCCAGATGTGAGTTCTCGGTTTTTAACCTGCTATATGTGAGAACTTTGAGAATTCAGATTAATTGTTAGATAATGACTGAACTAAGATCTGTACAGTATTTATTGAACATCAAAAAGATAATACTATAGCATATGATTCATACTATGTGTGCTTGTTCGACCAAGATGGTAGTAGGAGAATGAATCTCTACTTCTCCACTATGTGAGACCATAAGGTTAATAATAACCTCAAATGAGTACCCTTATACTTTTTGCTGTTATTTCATGGTTTGTATATAATATTTGCTAGCTTAGCATGTTTACCTATGGTCATGGATGATTCGATCTGTGGGATATGACTAGAAAAGCAGCTATGTGTGAATTGTAGAATATCAAGTGGAAAAGGAAGACTTTGTCTAAAGTATTCATTGGTCGGTTGATCTCATCACTTTTAAAAGTAGGATTTGATTATGAATACTATGTGTAATTATGAAGTTTGGTATACTTTATTTTTGAGGGATTAAGGATGTTAATAAGAGACAAGTCTAGGGTACTGCGAGAATGATTATCTAATTATAATATATTTTAGGATTGAGCAACTATGTTATTCCTAACAGATGTATAGTTATAAGCTCCCAAAGTGCAGGTTTGCTCGCTAGGTCGCACGTCCCGTTTACTAGTATGAAAGTGTTATTTTCAAATTACAGAGATTTTCGTAATGAGGGTCATACCTGTTATGTGCGAGTGGGAGATGTTAGAATTCAGGTCGGGTTTGCCCATGACGGGTTGAACTGAACTGAATGATTATTCTATTTATATTCTATTTGTTTATATTATAGTTTATTATAATATAAAGTTAATTAAATAGAATTGTAACTCTTGGAAGAGTTACAACCCTTGGAATATAACTTATATATATATATATATATATATCATGAATACTATGTGTAATTACGAAGTTTGGTATACTTTATTTTTGAGGGATTAAGGATGTTAATGCAACTCAAGAGACAAGTCTAGGGTACTGCGAGAATGATTATCTAATTATAATATATTTTAGGGTTGAACAACTATGTTATTCCTAACAGATGCATAGTTATAAGCTCCCAAAGTGCAGGTTTGCTCGGTAGGTCGCACGACCCGTTTACTAGTATGAAAGTGTTATTTTCAAATTACAGAGATTTTCGCAATGAGGGTCATACCCGTTATGTGAGAGTGGGAGATGTTGGAATTCAGGTCGGGTTCGCCCATGACGGGTTGAACTGAACTGAATGATTATTCTATTTATATTCTATTTGTTTATATTATAGTTTATTATAATATAAAGTTAATTAAATAGAATTGTAACTCTTGGAAGAGTTACAACCCTTGAAATATAACTTATACATATATATATATATATATATATATCATTTTAATGATGGAAGTATAAAGTTTAGATATTCCCTCTCTACAAATCATCAAGAGAATAATTCCCTGCAAATTAAAGAACTAAAGAAAGAAGTAAATTGGATTGTGAAAATTATAGTGCAAGTTGTAGTAATTTGCATCTTGACTTGGCATTAAAGATTCAATCAAACTTATTGTGAAATCATCAAGAGGTTAGTGTTCCAAATTTATTTATGTTTATAATTCCGCAATATTACAATGCTTATAGAAAGGGTGAAATGAATATTTCGTGTGGTTCGTGATGTGTATTTTTTTCCAAGAGAAAAAATTCTTTTCTTTACTAGCATTCTTCTATACTATTTATATTTAATTTACTTGAAAAATTCAAGATTTATCTTTATTCAAGTTCGAGTGATGAACTTGTCATTGAGTGTACATGTTCAAATATGTAAGAATTTTATTAATTTATTCTCATTTAACATGATTTGATCATAACATTTTAATTTAAAAAATCTTTTACTTAATTAATTAATCCTAATCAAGTTAAGGTTTATATTCATTTTGACATTCAATTTTAATCATACAAATAATCAATATTCTCACATTGGTTTCATAAGTAAAATTAAGTTAGCCTATAAATCAATTAAAAACTTCCATTTAATAGTTTAAACTTTTGGATTGAATAGAGGTCCAATTAATGTATTTTCGACCCATTTTCTTTAATTCTTAATATTTTTCTCAAAAAAATTAAAGATATTATTTTACATGTATATTAAATAATTTTTAAATATGTTTTTGAAATATGCATTAATTTTAACAAAAAAATAATCGTTAGATTCCAATTAGAGCTATATTACAACTAAAAAAAATCTTAAGTTTGAGTAAGTTATCGATTTTAATAAAAAAAATAATCATTTGATTCTAATAGGAGCTATATTACAACTAAAAGAAATTGTAAGTAAAACTTTCGATTTTTTCATCATGCATCCAAACATAAATAATGTTTTAAATATATGAAAACCATATCAAACTCTTAGTCGAGTGGTTTTAATTCTATTCATGCCTTTTATATCAAACTATTAGTTGAGTGGTTTTTATTCATATTCATGCCTTTTCCTCTAAAATCTATAGATACTTTTACTATCGCTTCTTCTAGTGGAAATTTGGCTGAAGGTTGAATAGCAATGTTGGGCTACGAAAATCACATTTTATTTGATTGCAAAAATAATTAAGAAAATACTTTTTCATAAATTTTTTTAATTAGGGGTAATGATTTTAGTTCTGATGTTATCATCTACGTATTAATTAGAGTGCAATTAACTTAATATGTAATATTGCACTTTCATTAAATACCGATAATGGCTGTCCCATTCCATTTGTTTTGTTTGAACTGTATACTTCAAGTGCTAAACAACATCTTTATTTTTTTTATTAATAAAAAAAATATATGATTTAAGTATCAGTAAACTGTATAATAGGAGTAGTTCTACCATTTTAAATCAACGATAAAAGAATTTGAATCTCTTATGATGCTACTTTCTCACTAGTTATGGTATCTTGAAATTTTATATTTATATTATATCTTAGAAATTTACAATAGTTTATAGTTTTAGGGACTAATTTTGTAGCACCCTCAACTACCACATACACGTGGCCACAATATAGATCAAACATGTGGCATAAGAAAATTTCTTTAATAGATATGTACATATATATATATATATGTCCAATAGTATACATACAAATACACTACTTAACTTATACCATATCCACATCAATTAATATTTACATAAAAGCATTATAGAATGCCAAGATTCTATGCCATGCGTTAATGAGGATGAGAATGTCGACACCAAGCTCACCTCTGACCCACCTGAGTTCACAGACAATTGTACACCACAAGCTCAATTTATCTACGTCCTGAAAAATATATAAATAATTTATTACACATCAAACTACAAGAAATTTCTACAAAGCGTTATGCACGGCCGTGCAGAATGTATACACGGCTGTACCTGAAAATAGAATTCTTCCACTGAATACGCACGGCCGTGCCAAAAAGATATACGGTCATGCCTGAATCCATCATTTTTTCTCATTGAATACACACGACCATGCCAGAAAGGCACACGGCCGTGCCTGAAGTCCTAAATTCAATACCTTGCATATGCACGGCCATGTCTAAAAGCCACATGGTCGTGTCTAAAACCCTGTGTTATATCCAAAATACCATAAAAAGATACTCAAACACCAAAACTCAATTGTTGGTGCAACATATAAAATAAATCATAATATTCCAAGTAATTCACAACCATTTCACAATATATTATCATTTCAATAACATAAACCAAACATATACCAAGAGTATACACAATTCAATTAGATCCTTTCTTCACCACATTACATTCACATTTCACATTTCATACAACTCCAATTAAAATATCATGAACAAGCATAAATGCGAAGACAAATATCATGTTCACCATTCGGTATCCTCATCACACACTCACATGTATATTTATATTTATATATAATATACATACTTGCAATCATTACTTTATATTCACAACATTTCATTTTATCTTATCGATGGACAGTTAGCCAATCGACTTAATATCATTTAAGCTTGTCGATGGACACTTAGCCAATCGACTTCATCCCATTTAATCTTGTCGATGAACACTTAGTCAATCAATTTAATATCAACATTTCACATTGCCGACGGTCACTTAGTCAGTCAACACAACCAACCTTACACATTGTCGACGGTCATATAGCCAATCGACATTTTCATCACACATCATGTCCACATTTACTCATAAATATAGCATTATTTATATCCAATGGACCAATTCAAGTTCATAATACATACACACTTACAACTACAAATTCAATACCATATCATTTCATGTTACATTCAATTATATATCTTACAACAAATTCATCAACCTCACTCTTGCATGCAAATATTAATCACCTTCCATACCACAACTCAATATTCACAAATCATCCAATATACTCATTTTCTCAATCCCAATCACCCAAATATGATAAACAAGTAAGGTTCACACATTTCCTTCATTATCAATATGAGTTTATAACATCCATATACATTTCTTATCAATGGTGGTATATATGCAACACCAAGTCCACAATATATTCTTTTGGTATATCACACAAGCATTATTGTTTACATACAATTCTTAATTTATCAATTACTAAAATAAGATTAATATTCTATTAACAATATGAACATCTCCTTACATCATATTCAATATATATCAATAACTACTTACTCCAAGTGCTTTCCAACTTTAAATAAGAAGAGTTTCTTTAGTTGGTTGCCTTCTCCTTGCCTCTTGTAGTTTCTACACATGTCCACATATCAATTTCACATAGCAAACATTGAAATGTGACCCAAACTCACTAAATGTAACTTATTGCTCAATGTTCAATATAGCCAAAATATGTACCCATAAGTCCAATGACCATAATATTTCTATTGAAGCTAGGGTATAAGTCTACTATCAATTCCAATTGGAATTGTTCAATTCGAACATGTATATAATTATTTATGGATTTTTGAATCCATTCGGGCAAAATATGGCTGCTAACGTGAGCAATAATATGTCCGGCCCTATTACACCCTCTTAATAGCAGATTTAGTTTAAGCACAAAACATAAATATTATAGAGAACTCTCTGAAGTTTCCATAGAATCTAACTATGCTCAAAACAGAGCTTTATAGCCAAAGTTATGGCAAAAACACTAGGACTGAAAACATAGGAAAACAGGACCCAAAATTTACAACCAAGAAAACTCAACTTCAATCAACATAAACACAAGCATAGCTTACTAATTGATGCTTCAATGAATTAAAGACCTTCTAATACTTCCCAAAGCTATTGATTACTAGCTTGTGCAAGATCAGAATCTCCCAAAGTCTATTAAGAAATCCCTCTTCTTCTCTTCTCTACCCAATCTCTACACACCTTTACCCACACATACACATATTCACACATACTCACACCCACCAATCACCATCTTCTATTTGCCCCCTTATAGTCTCTTTCTAATTAATGCATATTTATCACTAAATAACCATAATAATAATATTGTTATTAATCTAGATATTTATGGTAATATATCACCATAATATCTCTTTAGCTCCTTAATGAGATGAGATTAATACACAATAGCTCATAACTTTCTATTGTGACAATTTACTCCAAACTTTCCTTACAATTTAGTCCATCTCTACAATACATGCATATTTTCAAACTAAAATAATTTCACTATCTATTATATGCAATATGCAATATGCAATACATGAGGACATAATAGATATTCAAAAAGGCGGGTATTATAAATTTAGATTCGGGCAATGGAAACAATTGTCTATCATCTATCTATTTTAATTTAAACTACTGTTATTTAAAATTTTATTAAATTTAAAATTAAAAAAAAATAAAATCTTCCAATAACTAATTTAACATGACTATGTATATTATTATTTGATTTCAATACGTTAATTAAGCAAGAACAACCTCCTCCTAATAACTAAACCAACCAATTTTGGTTTCTAATAATTGCACTCATTTTTTAAAAAATTTTTATAATCCATATATATATGTTGCTTTCTCTAATAATTTATTCTGCTAAATTTATCTTTTAAATTTGTTTCAATTAATTTTGAATATATATTCATTTCATTTGATGAGAAAGTTTTAATTTCTTTTTCAATTCCATAAATCAAACCTAAATACATATTTTTCTATTTCATTTATATATTTTGAAAGATGGTTATATATATATATATATATATTGGATGCGCTACAATCTTACGTAGATATGAGGAGAGGAGTTGGTTTTGTCGCTGTTGAAATTAAGGAAAAATTGGAAACAAAGAAAAAAAAATGGTGAAATGTGTCATGAGTCAAATCATCACAAGAAAACGAGGGGACTCCAAAAAATGCAAAAGAGCCATAAAAAGACGTGCAAAAAAAATAAAAATAATAACGAACAGTAGTAGCTTGTTCATGATCTTGACAATGCAGCATTTTCGGGGCTTTATTTTTTTTTTTACATGATAAATATTGCATTCGGAACGTACAAGGATATGGAGAAGAAAATAGTCTCTTCCGCTGTTAACAATTCAAATGACTAACCGCAGAAATTAAGAACGACTTCCTATTAATTTAGAAATTTTCATAATGGAGACCACTTATAGTTAAATTGCACAGAACTGACTAATAATAATAGATGAGCTTTCAATTGTAAAACAAACAAACATAACTAAAAAATACAAAAGTTTTCTACGGAAGCAAAAATAAAATCCAGCAAACCAACAACTAAAAACACAGCAGAAAATTATTTAAATACACAATAGTACAACATAAATAAAATAAATAAATAAATAAATAAAAAATCCGAGTGATTTTTGGTCTTAGAAGGACTAAAACCATCCAGATCCAGAAAGAAAAGCAAGAAAGAAGAAGACAATGAACAGTAATGAGTGAGAAAAAAACTATCAAAAACTATCCCAGCATTCTCCTCTATAAATTTCTTTTTATTCAATTATATATATATATATATATATATATATATTATTTTTCTATGTTTTTCAAACAAAATTTCATATTTTAAAATATATAATTAAGTCTTTATATTTTGAAATTATTTCTAATTATTTCAATCATTTTAATTTTTAATCAATTAATTTTTATTACAATAAATCCGTTAAATTAATAAATTTCAAATTATATATTTGCATTATTTTTATCTGATATAATTCATTAATTTCTAATAAATTTTTAATAATAAATAAATATATATAGTCAAATTTAAAAAATATATGTATGATATAAATTTAATTGAAAAATATATATGATAAAGATTTTTATCATTTTGATTCAAAAATTATTTTAATTCATATTGTTAGAATTTATATATCTAATTAATAGATTTGTGACTTTACTAATATAAAATTCTAATAAAATATATCATAAATAATTCAACTTTTTTTACACAAGAAAAATTATAATTTTAAATTTTCATGAATTAAATTATTTAAATTTTAATAAATATTAACCAAATTATGAATTTTCCTTAACCAAAATATTTTATAAATTAATACAACTTGAAACCTGCAATAATTATATAATAAAGATATAGATGGTCTACTTTATTTAATTTGTCTATATCAAAAAAAAAAAATACATAAAAAATTTAAATATTATTCAATATTTTGTTATCCAATTAAGAGTTTTAGTTCATAGCTTTTTTATTCATATGATTTATTGTAATAATTTTGAGTTACTAAAATAAATATATACATAAAAGATTCATAATGTCATCCTCACATAATTATAGATGACTATAGTTAAACTTTATTTAAATAAATTTAAATAATTAATTTTGTAGAAGGATAAATTTTGGAATAATTATGTTAGAATTTTTCTACATATAATCATTAGATTTAAGCAAAATAAAAATACTTATTAAAAAAATTTTAATCGCAACTTTGTTAAATTATTTTTGTTTAAAAACATACAAATTTCAAGATTATTAGAAATTTTCTATAAATAAATAAGTCATATATAAATTGGATAAAAATATTAAAAATTTAATTATTTAAATTTAATTATAGTAAAAATTTTAAAAATAAAAATTCAATTGATAAAAGTAAAAATCTTAAGAATTTACCTAGTCGTGATTATAAAACTACAGAAACTCAATTATATAATATAAAAATTTAAAGAATTTAATGTATATAACTAAAACATAAGAATTTAATGTCAAAATATGAAATACGAAGAGCTAAAGATGGGTTGTCCTGTTTTTTTTTACTATATAGATATATTTTTCATACAATTGTTTTTTGGGAATATTTTATTTTCTCATATATTTGGTTTTTGGCTACATCTTTTTTTATATGGTTATGGATGAATTTGGTATGAAAATGGTTTTGTGCTTGGATGGTTATGCGAAATATTTGCTTTGATTAGACACCATTTTCTTTTAGGTTTGTTGCTTGCCCAAAGCATACACAACACAATGCCTTTATTTTTCTTTAATTTTATATGGGCTATATATCTATCGCGATAGGGCTTGGATTCTAGTTAAAACTTTTATATATAGTTTATATAAACTATAAAATCATATATGATTTTAATTTAGGAAATACGTCCCATATGCTTCAATTAAGAGATGCTAGTAGATAAGTCTCAATTATCAATAGGATCTTGATTCGGATCAGGAATAATCTGGACTCAGGTCCGAGGGTTCAAACCTAAATAATTCAAGGACAAGAGTCTCACCTAAAGATTTTTTTTTATATAAATGAGAAATTTTTATTATAAAAAATAATAACTACAAAAAATTTCAACAATGTAAAATAAAACAGATTATTATAATATATATTTTTTTCAAGCATTACACGTCCTAAAAATTGCTGAAATTCAACTTTTCTTTATTGTAAAAACATTATGTATATACACACACCACTACCATACAACCAAAAAAAAAAAAACCTATATCAGCAAAAAAAAAAAAAAAAGAAAAAAAACTATATATTAAAACTTTAAGTTTTTTTAATATTAACTTGATTCTATTTTTTGGGTATATTTTTTGAGTTTAATTTTTTATATATATAAGCTCAGTTCTAATTGAAATTTAAATGCTATTATTAAAGTTCATACGCAGATAGGCGAAGATTTAAATTGCTCAGTGAACTCTTTACATATGTATATATATAAGAAATGGAAGACCGGCTCTTAATTAATATGGCAATGTCTGTGTGATCAGGCAGTTGGCATTTGCAGTACTCTTGACAAGGAAATTCTCTATTGTATATCTTTGCCATGGCCATGGCATAATTAATAGAAAGGATCCACTGAAATATATACAAGAGAATAATTATATATAGATCTTACAATGAATATACATATATGGGCGGTCATTGAGATTGTGTTAATTGGTTGTTCGTGCATGGCTACAATATTGTCCCTTGACGTTGTTTAATTATTGTATAGTGGGGAGCAACTTTAATGGAAAAAATTTCTCAGAACCAGCAGATTCCTGAATCTAACAATCATATACATGCTTTTGTAATGATGAGAAGAATTTTTATGATGAAAAATCTGGTTGAGAAACATCATCATTGGTGTAATTGCCAAATCTAAAAAGCACCCATTTATATACCTCCATACCCACCTTTTTCGTTCCAAGTCAAAATCGGCTCTTTTCAACA